>PVKU01008689.1:0-70708 GCA_004027475.1 Anoura caudifer | reverse complement strand
ATTTGCCAGTGATACATCTGATAAAGGCTTAATATCCAAAATATATAAAAATCTTATATAACTCAACAGCAAGAAGACATACAATGCAATTTAAAAAATGGGCAAAAGACTTGAATAGACACTTTTCCAAAGAGGACATACAGATGGCCAATAGATATACGAAAAAATGCTCAGTGTCACTAATCACAAGAAAGATGCAAATTAAAACCACAATGAGATACCACCTCACACCTGACAGAATGGCTGTCATCAATAAATCAACAAACACCAAATGCTGGCAAGGATGTGGAGGAAAGGGAACCCTAGAGCAATGCACTGTTGTTGGGAATGCAGACTAGTGCAGCCACTGTGGGAAACAGTATGGAGTCTCTTCAGAAAGTTAAAAATAAAACTGCCTTTTGACCCAGAAATCTCACTTCTGGGAATATATCCTAAGAATCCCAAAACACCAATCAGAAAGAATATATGCACTCCTATGTTCATGGCAGTCAAGATCTGGAAACAGGCCAAGTGCCCATCAGTAGATGAGGGGATTACAAAAGCAGTGGTGCACTTACTGAATGGAATACTGTGTAGCTATAAAAAGAAGGGAATCTTACCTTTTGTGACAGCATGGATGGACTTGGAGATTATTATGACAAGTGATATAAACCAGTCAGAGAAAGACAAATACTACATGATCCTACTACTATGTGAAATCTAATGAAAGACATATGAGCAAAATAGAAACAGAAGCATGAACACATGGAACAGACTGACAGCTGTCAGAGGAGAGAAGGGAGGGAGGACTGGATGAAAGAAGGTGAAGGGATTAGCCAAAGAACATACACATATATAACATATAGACATGGATGACTATTATGATGGCCAGAGGGAAGGGGGCTTGGGGACTAGGTGGAGGCCAGCAGGTGGGGGGGAGGGGGAATGGGGACATCTGTAATGGTGTCAACAACAAAAACAAAGAAAAAAAGAATAGATAAGAAAAAAACATGAGTCATACAAGGGGATAAAGCTGCAATGCATGATAATGCTTCTCTAACTTGAATCACCTAGGATCTTGTTAAACACGGATTCTGACTCCATGAGCCTGGGGCCAGAGATTCCAGGTGATGGTGATGTTACAAGGTGAGGAAGGACTACCTATACCAAGGTGGTATAAATTCAAGGTGGTATAAATTGCCAATTTCCTCCAAATAAATGGAAAAATTTTCAAAGCAACAAGAGGCTGCTACAATCAATGCCTGTGTTGCATCTTGCTGCCTTCACAGAGAAGCCCTTACGTTCCAGCTAGCTACCTGTAACTCAGTGGAGGAAAAGATATTAACTGTGAGTAATCAAATAGGAAAGGATCAGCAACAAACTTGTTGGCTGACAGCTGTCAGAGGAGAGAAGGGAGGGAGGATTGTCAATGGCTGTCAATAGAGCACTTAAAAAAAAACCACCACATCATCAATGGTTTTGGTGGCGCCGATGGTAATACTGCACTGAAATCACTTCTGTCAATGGATCTAAGTTGAAAAATGATCCAGAAGGATTCGATGTGATGTTTGAGAAATATTTTAATCAGTTTATGTTTATTATTTTTCCTTTTTAAGTATGTATGGAAATAATGTACGATTTATAAACTTCATGTTTAAGAGTCCAGGAGTGCTCTTTCTATAATGTAAAATAAAGGGTCTAAGTGCTAAAAAAAGATTGAGTATGGAGTTCAGACTGTTATCTCTACTGGGCGGTAACAGTCCCCTTCCCATGGCATCAGTGGAGACCATGCGAAGCGCCTGGACTTCCACCCCACCTGGCAGAAATGAGACACATCTTGCATTCTGTAATCGGCGGTATCAGAGGAGAGCTAGTGGACGCCACTTCATCTTGTGGTGTCAGTGGAGGCCACGTGAGGAGCAGTAACAAAGACCTTCTAATTCACACAGCCATGAAGAATCAGTGAAGGCCTAGTAGCGAGCCAGAACACCCACACTGGCACTGCAGAAATGAGGAGCCACCCCCACAGGGATGTCAGTGGAGGCCAAGTAGAGAACCTGGACTTATACTCACAGCTGGAAGCCAGCTAAAATGAAAGGTTAGAAGGATCCAGAGACAAGCATTTTAGATCTTGCTCCCTGGGATATGTCATCTGTTCGGTTCAAATAAACTCTTATTTTAAAAAGTTTCAGAGATATAAATTGCCCATGTTTCCATCAAAAATCACGAATTGTTCCAAGAATCAGGACAATTACAACTGAATGAAAAGAAATCAATAGATACCAATACCACAATCATGCCAAGCTCTAAAGCAGCTCTCATAAAAATGCTTCAACAAGTGATTACAATACACTTGAAACAAACAAAAAAATAGTCTCAAAAAAAGAAACAGGAAGTCTCAGCAAAGGAATAGAAGATAGAAATAAGAACCAGGTAGGAATTTTGGAACTGAAAAACACAATAACCAAAATTTGAAACTCAGTGGATGGACTCAACAGCAGAATAGAGGAGAGAAAGGAAAGACTCAGTAACCTGAAAGATTGAACAAAAGAAATTTCCCAATGTGAACAACAGAATGAAAATACACCGAAAAAATGAACAGAGCCTCAGACATCTGTGAAACTATAGCAAAAGATCTAACATGTATAAAGAACTCTCAAAACTCCTAAGTTTTGAGACTCCTGCTGCCCTTTTCTCTCAGTGCTAATGGAATTTTAGTCCTTAACCTTGAGAGTGAGGGTCCTTCCAATAGGAGGTAAAAGATATCTCAAGAAATAAAGCAGAAAGCATCTTGTTTTTCTCCACACCTCTGGGAAAACATTGTTTTGCACTATAAAACTGTTCTTGCAAATGTAACTGGACTTCAGAATTTTTATATCTAAAAAGTTATAATTTGTTGTCCTAATAATGTGTCACCCTGCTGGATATAATTTTTAGCATCTCCATTCTCTACAAAGTTTAAATACTTTGAGTTTCATTTATTAAGACAAAAAGGGATTATTCTTACATCCTTATTTGCATCAATATAAGAAGTTTAAGAACAAGCAACACTTACTAGTTCATATTTTTTAAAATGTTTGAGATATAGTTTCTCATAGATTTTACAGAAGCAGGGAATAATCAAAACATGCTCCCTGATCAAAACTATTTCAAAAGACTCAATGTCAAAAGATGTTTTATAAGATATATTTTAGGTAAAAATGATTTGGGAAACTATGTAAATATCGTGCTGATGGTCACAAAATTATGCTTCATGACTTTCCAAGATAAAAGAAAAGAAACATTAACTGAACATTTATGGAAAAAGTGAGTCAAATAAAACAGAACAAGCACAGAGTTATATCGTGGAGTACTTACAAGTGAAAACTTATGGGATGCAGCCAAAATAGTACTTAGAGGGAAATTTATATCTCTAAAACGTAACTATTAGAAAAGACAAAGGTTGAAAATAGATTATCTAAATTTCTATCTTTAAGAGAATAGCAAATAAATAAGAAGATGAGGAGGAAAATAATAAAGATAGATGCAGAAATCAATAAAATAGAAAGCAGATATAAAAGAAAATTAGTAAAATCAAAAGTTGATTTTTTAAAATAGTAATATATTATAAATGTTAGCAAGACTGGGCAAGAAATACAGAGAGAAAACAATGACCAACATCAGGAATGAAAAGGCACACATTAATGCAGATTCCACAAATATTAAGATAAAAATATATTATAAATTATAAAAAACTTCTTGTCAATAAAATTGACAACTTTGATGAAAGGGAAAAATTTCCCCAAAAAACAATAACCAAAACTTAAATAAAAGAAAATAAAAATTTCAAATAGCCCTATATCTGTTTATAAAAATTGAATCCATACTGAAAACATTTTCTCAAAAGAAAACTCCAGTAAGACTGTCCTAGTGAAGTCTTTCAAACATTGAGAAAAAGCCAATATCGATCTTATAAAATCTCCATGTGCCTTATAATGGTGTTGTGAAAATTAAATTATGCAATCCTTTGGATTTTCTAAATACATAATCATTTCATCTGTGAATAAAGATAATTTTACTTTTTCTCTAAACTCTCTAGTACAGTGTTGACTAGAAATGGTGATAGAAATGGTATTTTTGCATTGTTCATGCAATAAATACGGCATTAGCTATTAAGATTTTTGTGTCTTTGCTTTTGCTTCTGTTTTTGTTTGTCTGCTTACAGATGCCCTTTATAATATTATGGAAATTTTCTTCTATGTCTAGTTTTCAGAGAATTTTATCAAAAGTGGGTGTTGAATTTTATGAAATGCTTTTCTGCATCTATTGAGATAATATATTACCTTTCTTTCATTTATTTTGGTAATATAGAGAATTATATTGATAGCTTTTCAAATATTAAACCCACCTGGCATTTTTAGAATTAACTCCACTTGGACATGATATATTCATCACCCTTTATATATTGTTGTATTCAACTTATCTATTATTTGACTTAGGTATTCTCTGTGTTTTTGAGAAATAATAATTTATAATTTCCTTTTCTTACAATGTAGGATGCATATTGGTTTGAGAAGTGTTAAATATGAAAAATGAATATTAATATTTCTTATACTAATTTTCTAGATGAGTGATTTTAAAACTGTCTTGACCAAAACAATGAGAAGTACATTTTACATTCTACCCCAGTGCACACAGATGTGTGAGTGTGTGTGTGTGTGTGTGTGTGTGTGTGTGTGTGAGAAAGCACTCTGCCATTTCAAGTATCCTTTTTTAAATAATGGCCAGAAAGCACTGAATTGATTTTGTGACCCATTTAGTTGCTATGTGCAGTTTGAACAACATTGCTTGCACACAGTAGTAACTGTATGCTATATGTTTGCTATTATTATTTATCTATGGATCTCCAACACGTGTGCAATACTTGTACATAGTAAGGACTTGAAAAATGTCTGTGAATGAATGAATTTGGTCATCAGTGGCTTTTTAATAGAGGCTTGGGAGTAGTGTCCCTTCTTCAGACATTCCTTACCTTGACTCCTGCTAGGAACTAGAGTATCCTCTAGATCCATGTTTGTCTCTTAAAACTGATAGCAAAGGAAATCCACCAGCCACCAGAATGAAGAGAAGGCTGTACTGCAGTTGTTGTCTTTGGTGGTGCATGTACAAACTCGCTCACACAGCCAAGGTGGATAAATTATTTTGATGGCTTCAAATTAGGGTGAATTTTAGCTTGAATTTAGATTCCTAACTTTCATTAACAAAGAAAAGGCTCACAACCATGATGCAGCATTGAATCAGGACCTTTGGGTATAAGCAAGTCAACCAAAGGCAGGGGGTGTTATCAAACCTCTCATATCACAGAATTTCCAAAGGTAGGTGAGGTTACTATAACCAATATATACTTTGCAATAGTCTATTCCAACACACTGAACTACTGTCTCAAAACCTCTGACCAACTTTGAAGAAGAGCTTTTGAACATCCTGTCGTAAGTGATTCAGTTAAGGGGAAGAAGGGGAACAAAACAGATTTTGACCAAATGGGAAATACAAATAAAACACTAATGTTCTTTGGTGTATTTTGGAATCAGCCAGTCCTAAGAGTTCTCAAGCAGTTGTATCGCGTGCACAGATTGCTGACAGCAGCTTGTCTCCACGATGCTGTGCATCACTGCCATAGCACCAGCGGCATCTTTAGACTCTGGAAACAAGAGGACTTGGGCTGACACTTTGAATGTGGTACTGAAAAAGAAAGGGTATGTAATTGTATGGATGCACAACTGCTATTTTCACTTAGTAAAAAAGAGTTTTAGTACAATTAACGTAGTGTTTTTCTATTCTGGTCCCATAAAATCTGTCCCTTAATTAATGTTATATCTTACAGATGGTGGCATCTGAGCCCAGTAATATCCAGTAATTCAGGGCCCTAATTGTTTCCAGAGCTGGCTTCTCATTGAAATCATCTGGAGAGCTTTTAAAAATTAGGGTCTCCAGGCTTCACCTAGACGCATTGAGTAAGAACCTTTGGGGGATACAGCCCATGGATCTGCATTTTCTTTACACGCTCACCCGAAGATCAGCCAGATTTGATAATTAGTAGCAGATAGGAAACAAGTGATTCCCTCAGGTTCTGAAGAATCAGTGCACCTCATAATGGCTAACTCATTACTAGGGAAGGACTTGGATGGTAAAGAAAGTAGAACACACACGGTGAATTTCCAACTTTCCACTTGACGTGGAGCTTTTTCCCGATGCATTGTGAACTCAATGTTAGAAGAGAATTAGGACCAATTTTTCAATTGTCAACCTAGCACTTCATTACTTTACTATAAGAGATGGCTCCACTATTGCATTCTGAACAGCATACCCTAGATGAAAAAGATAACTTTATTTTAATTGGCATCCTCCTTATCATAAGTAAGAGACATAAAAATAGGTCCCATTCTTCCATGCTTGAAGAATAATAGTGTATCTATATGTTTTGAAATAACACCGGCTTACAACACTATGTTTCAGGTGCACAACATTATAATTGAACTTCTCTCTATATTGCATCATGTGTACCACCAAAAGTGTAGTTTCCATGTCAACATACAATTGACCATCTTTACCTGTTTACCCCCCTCCCCCTTCCCTTCTAGTAACCACCAATTTGTTGTCTGCTTCTATGAGTTTGTTTTTGTTTTTGTTTTGTTTTTATATTCCACATGAATGAAATCACACAGTATTTGTCCTTTTCTGTCTGACTTACTTCACTTAGTATAATACTCTGAAGGTCCCTTTTGTTACAAACAGCAGGGCTTTGCCTTTTTATGGCTGAATAATATTCCATTGTATATAAAACAAGCTCTTTTTTATCCATTTATCCATCAATGGACGCTTACATTATTTCCATATCTTGGGTATTGTAAACAATGCTGCAAGGTACATAGGTATTGCAACATCTTTTTTAATTAGTATTTGCATATTCTTCAGATACATATACAGAAAAGAAATTGCTGGATCATCTATAGTAGTTATATTCTTAATTTTTTGAGAAACTTCATACTCATTTCCACAGTGACTATACTACTATACGTTCCTACCAACAGTGTGCAAGAGTTCCTTTTTTTCCATATCCTCTCCAATATTTGTTGTTTTTTTATCTTTTTGATGATAGCCACTCTAAAGTTGTGGTTTTGATTTGAATTTCCCTAATAATTAGTGGTGTCAGATATCTTTTCACACAGTCCATATGTATGACCTCTTCTGCAAAAATGTCTTTTCAGATCCTCTGCCATTTATTAATTGGGTTATTTGTTGTTGAGTTGTATGAATTTTTATATATTTTGGATATTAATCCCTTATCTTGTATATCCTTTGCAAATATCTTTTCCCAGTCAATAGGCTGCTTTTGGTTTTGTCAATGGTTTCCTTTGCTGTGCAAAAACTTTTTTGTTGTAGTCCCATATGTTTATTTTTGCCTTTGTTTCCCTGTCATTGGCATTAACTCCACAAAAATATTATTAAGACTGACGTCAAGAAGCTTACTGCCTATGTCTTCTATGTACATATTTTATGGTTTTAGGTCATATGTTCAAGTCTTTAATCCATTTTGAATTAATTTTTGTGTATGGTTCAACCAACTAGATCACAGGTGGCAAACACAAAGTCCCACTCCACCTTATTTTATCTGTCCCAGCACCTTGTTTCTACCCAGCAGTAATGCCGAGCTCCTTGCCCCTAGTTAAGGAGTAGTTACATGTACACAGTCCTAAAATTACATTCGGCCCTTTGAGGAAACCATGAGGCTGATGTGGCCCCCCGGTGAAAATGAGTTTGACACCCCTGACCTAGATGGATACTGAATTATCCAACCACATGCCACATGCACAAAAAATCTACTACTCATTTTCCCCTCCTTATTTCTCCTATTTTTCTTCTTAGATAAATGTCTCTGATACTTTTCCATTCTACATTTTGATATTTTGTTATAGGACTTAAACCCAGATATAAATATATATTCCCTACAATGACCACACAGATTGAGGTCTAACTTCTATAGAATAATCCAGTGCAGGAAAGGAACACAGCAGCCATTTAAAATACAGACTGTTTTCATACTAGAAAACTGAGGCCAGAAGTTAAGTGGTTTACCAGAGTCTACTCCAAAGCCAGAATGGAAATCACCTCTCTTATTAGCTGAGCCTTCTTTCCAGCTACCACTTTGTTCACTAGATGTTGAACACATACAGCAAAGTGAACTGCAGTATATGTGAGGTTATTTTTAAAAAATCACTACACATCCACATTTTTACTAACATTTTTACTGAGATATATTTCACATACCCTAAAGCTCACTCATTTAAAGTATACAGTTCAATGGCTTTTAGTCTGGCCACAGAGTTGAGCAGCAACTACCACCAATCTAATTTCAGAATATTTTCATCACCCCCAAAAGAAATCCTGTATCTATTATTAGTCATTCCCAGTTCCTAACCCCACTCCAGCCCCAGGCAGCCACTAATCTACTTTCTTACTCTACAGATATGCCTATTTTGGACATTTTCATATAAATGGAAGCAAAAAGTGGTATTTTATGTGTGGTTTCTTTCAATTAGCATAATGTTTTCAACGTTCATCCATGTTGTATGAGTAGTTCATTCCTTCTTTTCCTTTTCCTTTTTTTTTTTTCCAAGTCATATTTCAGTGTATGGATATACCACATTTTGTTTATTCATTCATTATCTGATGAACATTTGTGTTGCTTCCACCTTTGGTTTTTATAAAGTGACACTGTGAACATTCATGTACAAGTTTTGCATAGACATTTGGATAGACAGCTAGGAGTGAAATTGCTGGATTATATGATAACTATGTTTAACATTTTGAGGAACTACCAAGAAGTTTTCCAAGCAGCTGCACCATTTTATAATCTTGCCAGCAATGCATGAAGGTTGCATTTCCCCACAACTTATCAACACTTGCTATTGTCTTTTTTATTCTAGCCATTCTAGATGGTGTAAAGTGATATCTCATTGTGCTTTTGATTTTCATTTCTCTACTGATTAATGATATTGAACATCTTTCCATGTGCATTTGGCCATTTAAATATCTCCTTTGGAGAAATGTCTATTCATATCTTTGCCCATTTTTAAAATGAGTTGGCTTTTTGTTATGAAATTGTAAGAGTTCTTTATATATTCTAGGTACTAGTCATTTATTAGATATATGATTTGCAAAAATTTTCTCCCATTCTGTGAGTTGTCTTTTCATTTTCTTGATCATGTCCTGTGAAGCACATTTTTAAAATTTTGATGAGGTCCAATTTATCTATTTTTTCTTTCTTTGAGCATGTTGGTGTCATATCTTAAAAACCATTTTCTAACTCAAGACTACAAAGACATATGCCTGTTGGGTGGGGGCTACATTTTAGTTTTAGCTCTTGCACTTAAGTCTATGATCCTTTTGAGTTAATTTTTAAATCTTGTGTGAGGAACGTGTCTAATTCTTTTGCATATGGATATTCAGTTATCCCATACACCATTTGTTGAAAAGACTATTCCATTTTAATTGTCTAAGCAACCTTGTTGGAAATCAATTGACCATAAATATGAGGGTTTATTTCTGGACTCCGAATTCTATTCCATTGATCTATTTGTATATTCTTATGCTGGTACCACACTCTTGATTACTGTAACTTTGTAGTAAGTTTTAAGATTGGAAAATATTATCCCTCTGACTTTGATCCTACTTGTTAAGATTGTTTTGGCTACTTAAGTTTCATGAGTTTTCATGTAAATTTTAGGGTCACATTGGTAATTCCTGCCAAAAAAAAGCCAGTGGGAAGATCGATGAGGATTGCAATAAATTTATAAATCAATTTGGAGAATATTGCTATCTTAACAATGTTAAATCTGCTGATACATTAATACGAGATATCTTGACATTTTTTAGGTGCTTTTTAGTTTCTTTCAAAAACGTTTGTAGTTTTCAGAGTATAATTTTCAACTCTTTTAAAATTTATCCCTAATAATTATTATCCCTAATAATTTTGTTCCTTTTGATTCTATTATAAATAGAATCGTTTTCTTACTTTCATTTTAGATTGTTCATTGCTAGTCTATAAAAATACAATTAATTTTTATATTGGGCTTATATCCTATAAGTTTGTTCAACTCATGTTTAGTTTTAAGAGTGTTTTAGTGAATTCCTTAGGAATTTCTATATGCAACATCATGTCATCTGAAAAGAGATAGTTTCGCTTCTTCCTTTCCGATATGGATACTGTCAACTGTACACAAAGGTCAAGTAAGTATTCCCTCACCAAAAAGATTTATTTGGGAAAAAGAAAGGATTGCAACACAGCACATGCAGCCACAGCAAGCCATGTATTACTGCATTGGACAAAAAATCTATTTAGTTTTTTCTGTAAAATAAGAGACACATTTTTTCATTTTTACCAATAGCTTTATTGACTGGAATATTTTGAGTATGCCTGCTGTTGGCTTCTAGTGGGTAGAGGCCAGGGGTGCTGCTAAACATCTTCCAACGTATAAGACTGCCCCATAGCAAGGAATTACTTGGCCAAAATGTCAATAGTACCAAGAAACTTTGCAAACTACTTTTGACGCATTTCATCAGTCACAGCACCTCCTTCATAAACTGCACAAATCTTTGTGTGTCTGTTGCATTTTTACCTTTCTTGAAGTAACAAAGCATAATATGCCAAAAATGTTGTGTATCTTCTTCCATCTTCAATATCAAAATGGCTGCATGCTGATATGACAGCTGTCCCAGTACAATTTAACAAAATTGTTTTGAATGAAGTTAAAGACAACTAAGTGCTACTAGAGCCACTGTATGGAAAAAAATTGAATGAAGTTTTTGATCAACCCAATACAAACAGAGCAAGAGAAAGTGGGAAGCCCCTTTTTACAGAGGGGAAGAGGAAGTTAAGGGGAGGGGCTGTTGTAACCATAGAGTTCTGTTGTAAACATAAAGATTGTCCTGTAGGTATTTTGTGAGTGACATAGGGCATGACAACTCCTTCTGCAGGCTCTCCAGATTCCCTTCTAGGTTAAGGTCTTTGTCATAAATTTTGACAATACTTGTATTTTCTTTTCTTGCCTAAGTGTCCTACCTAGAACCTCCAGTACAATGTTGAATAGAAGTGATGAAAGCAAACATCCTTATTTTGTTCCTGATTAGAGAGAGAGGGAGTTTGGTCTTTCATCATTAAGTAAGTATGATGATTCTGAGTGGTTTTAGATGCCATTGATCAGGTTGAGAAAGTTCCCTACTATTCCTTGTTTGTTGCATGTGTTTATTCAATGGGAATTGAATTTTGTCATTGCTTTTTCTGCTTGTATTTATTCTATGATTTGTCTTTTCTTCTATTGATATGATTATTTTTTAGATGTTAAATTAACCTTGCATTCCTGGGATACATCCCACTTGTTCATGGTATATACTATAATCCTGTATATATGTTGCTGGATTCAGTTTGCTTGCATTTTTTTGTATTTTTTAAGGGTTTTTGTGTCTATACTCATAAGAGATATTGGTCTGTACTTTTGTTGTTATGTCTAGTTTTGGGATCAGGGTAATACCAGCCGCAGAGAATGTGTTAGGTTGTATTCCATCCCCTTCTAGTTTTTTGAAAAGTTTGTGAAGGTCTGGTATTAATTCTTCTTCTTTCTGTAAAGATTTTACTTATTTTATTTTTAGAAGAGAAGGGAGGGAGAAAGAGAGGGAGAGAAACATCAATATGTGATTGCCTCTTGTGCACCCCTACTGGGGACCTGGCCAGCAATCTGGGCATTTGCCCTGACTGGATCCAAGCAGAGACACTGTGGTTCACAGGCCAGTGCTCAGTCCACTGAGTCACACCAGCCAGGGTTAATAATTCTTCTTTAAATGTAGATAGAATTCAACAGTGACATCACCTGGTCTTTTCTTCATAGGAAGTTTTAAAATTACTAATTCAATCTCTCACTTTTATGCACCTATTCATATTTTCAGTTTCTTAAATGAGTCAATTTTAGGTAGTCTGTGTCTTTCTAGGAATTTATCCACTCCATTAGGTTATTTAATTTGTTGGTATACAATTATTCATAGTATTCATTTATAATCCTTTTTATTTCTGTAGGCTTAGTAGTAACATTCCCCTTTCATTCCTGATTTTAGTAATTTGTTTGCTTTCTCTTTTTTTTTCTTGGTCCATCTAGGGAAAGGTGTATAAATTTTGTTGATCTTTTCACAGAGCCAATTTTTGTTTAAATTTTCTCTATTGTTTTTCTAGTTTCTTTTTCATTTTATTTTCACTCCAATGTTTATGCTTTCTTTCTTTTTTCTCACTTTGAGTTTAGTTTGTTGTTCTCTTTTTAGTCTCTTAAGGTGAAAAGTTTAGGTTGAATTTCAGATCTTTTTATTTTTAATGTTCCCATCTGTAGCTATAAATTTCTGAGCACTGATTTCAGTGTATTACACATGTTTGAGCATGTTGTGCTTTCCTTTTTATTCATTTGAAAGTATTTTCTAACTTCTTGTGATTTCTTCTTTGACCCATTGGTTATTTAGGAGTGCATTGTTTTATTTAATTTTGCATATTTTCCAAATTTCCTGCTGTTTTTGATTTCTAATTTGATCCCATTGTGGTTAGAGAACATAGTTTGTATAATTTCAATCCTTTTAAATTTATCAAGGCTTGTTTTATAGCTTGGCATGTAGCATATATATCTTAAAGTGTGTTCTATCTATCCTTGAGAAGAATGTGTATTCTGTTGTTATTGGGTGGGATGTTTTAAGAGGTCTACCAGGTCTGAATTTTATAGATGAGAAAAATGAGATTGAAATGGGATTAGTGGATTATTCAATGTCACATATCTAGCTGGTTACAGATGTTGAACTATTAGGGTGAATCATGTGAAATTGCCATTCTTGAATATCAAAACTATTGATTATCAGCAGTTTTTTTATAGTTCAAACTTACAGAACCTAAGTCTCCTGTCTTTGAGACCAGTGTTCTTATCACTGAACTAGAATATTGTATTAGGATAGGCTGTGCCGTGTAAGGTATATCCCCTGAACTACCCTTTGCTTAATACAATCAATACTGATTTCTTGCTCATCTTATTCTATGCAGGTGCTACAACTTTTCTCCAAATGGTTACTTAGGGATCACAGCTGCTTTCATTTTGTGTGTCTGACTTCTGGAACACATGGCACATCTGGGGGGAAGGAAACTTCAGTATCACATGGCATGTTCTTAAGCATAAGTCCTATAGGTGGCTTAAATCACTTCTGTGTACATCTCATTGGCCCAGTCACATGGCCCAAACCTACTCTGTGTGGGCACCTTACTTCCAATATAATTTTCTGTCCTTAGCCAAGTACATTGAAAGTGTAGCCTAACCTGATGATGGGATGTGTCTGTGGTCTTTTCCCATCTCAAGAGTTCAAGAGAGTTCAGGAGTTCAAGAGTTCAAGAGCTCAAGAGAGTTCACACCTCTTTGGTTTTTTTGTTTTTTTTTTGTTTTTCATTCTAGGGATATTTAAAATATATTTTCAACAATTCAAAATGTAGGTCTTAAAAATGTCTCTGGCTTAAAATATGAAATTAATTCCCTTGGTGTATTTTTCCAAATGTGAAGCCCTATCATATTTTAGCAAATTTAGGATAAGTTATTAACAAGATAAAACATCCATCCATAGTTAATATCCAAAATTTATAAAGAACTCATAGAACTCAGCACCAAAAAACCCCAAACAATCCAACTCAAAAGTGGGCAGAACACCTGAATAAACACTTCTCTAAAGAGGACATACAGAGGGCCAATAGACATATAAAAAGATGCTCAATGTCACTAATCATGAGAGAAATGCAAATTAAAATCTCAATGAGATATCACCTCACCCCTGTCAGAATGGCTGTCATCAATAAATCAACAAACAACAAATGTTGGTGAGGATGTGGAGTTAAGGAAACTTTTAGGCACTGTTGGTGGGAATGAAGATTGGTGCAGCCACCATGGAAAACAGTATGGAAACTCTTCAAAAAATTAAAAAATGGGACTGCCTTATATACACTTCTGGGTATATAGCTGAAGAAACTCAAAACACTAATTCTAAGGAATATATGCATCCTTATGTTCATCACAGCATTATACAATAACTAAGACATGGAAGCAACCCAAGTGCGCATCAATAGACTAGTAGGTAAAAAAGTGGTGGTACATATATACAACGGAATATTACTTGGCCATAAAAAGAGTAAATCTTACCACCTGTGACAGCATGGATGGACTGAGACGATATTGTGCTAAGAGAAATAAGTCAGTAGAGAAAGACAAACACCACATGATTTCACTTATATGTGGAATCTAAACAAAATGAATGAGCAAACAAAATGGGAACAGACTCATAGAAGCAGAGAACAGACTGATGGTTGCCAGAGAGGAGGTAGATGTGGGGCTGGGTGAACATGGTGAAGGGATTAAGAAGTAAAAATTGTTAGTTACAAAATAGTCACAGATGTAAAGTATAGCATAGAAAATATAGTCAATAATATTGTAATGACTATGTGTGGGTGTCAAATGGGTACTGGAAATATTAGGGGGAACACTTTGTAAAGTACATGATTGTCTAACCACTATGCTGTACACCTGAAACTAACACAAAATAATATTAAAAATAAAAATAAGAATATAATAAAAAATGAAAAACCATAAAGACCATAATAAACTCATTGGAGATTTTCTGAGGGCCAGAGCATGGAACCCATCCTGTTTCACTCAGCCATCTCCTGGTAAAACACACAACAAACAAACAAAAACCTTTGAATTGCCCAGCCATCTATAAAGTGGAAAAGGAAATCAACTTGTGTGGGTTTGTATAACCCTTGTTTCAACAACATGTCTACTGAGAAGAGCCCTCTAATTAACTGAACATTTCGCAGTTCTAGAGCTACATAAAGATGCCTGGTTGTGGCTCTCCAAAAGCCTTAAACTGGGCGAAATCTCGACGTAACTTGGTAAGCTTCTCCTCATATACCCACCAAGCAAGCTGAGTGCAATTTTTCAGTGGGCTCAGAAAAAGGAACTGGGATATTTACTCTCTGTATGCAATTTATCATTACTTTACAGTCCAGGGTGGCTGACAAGTAATTTCCAAACCCACTTCTTTTAAAGAAACCCCTAGGTCAGTGGCTGGTGTCCCCTGAGATGGAATCAGAAATAGGAGGGTCGGTATTATGGGAACTGTCACCCGTCCTGGCCGACATGGAGAATGCGGGAAACTTCCATGACATAGCTAGGAGCTTGGGAAGAGGCAAGAAGGAAAACAATGTCCATTTATAGCACCAATGCTAAAGGACTCCAAATACATAAAATGCTAAAGAACTGGGGAGAAATTTATACAATTTCAATACCACAGAATGTTCACAGGAAATGGCAAATTCCTACTCTTGTAGGATGATGGTTCTCATGTGCCCCCCATGAGAGGCATTTAGGCTTCTCTAAAGGTATCTGTTTGATTAATGCAGAGGTTTGGTTTAGACAGATGGCAAGTTTTTGGTGAGTGGTTAGCTTCTGTCACTCCCCAGTATCACCTCCAGTCCAGGCACCTCCAGCCTTGACTTCAAAGATACACACTTGGCAATGGTGGAGGGTAAAACAATCTGGTGTATTTTTCTTTTGCCATTAATGATTAGGGTTTCTTTTAAAATAGCAGTTTTCAAATGTTTTGGTCTGAGGATCCATCTACAGTTCTTAAAAATTATTGAGGAACCCAAACAATTTTTATTAATCTGGATTAAATCTATCCATACTTACAATATTAGTCATTAAAACTGAGAAATTTAAAACAATTATTCATTAACTCATTTGAAAATGATAGTATCCCTATTATATGTTACCATAAATAACATATTTTAAGGAAGAAAGTTATTTTCTAAAACAAAAATGAGCATTCTTTTCCTTTCTGCAAATCTCCATACCTCACTTAATAGAAGATAACTGGATACATATCTTTGTTTCTGTGTTCAATCTTTTGCAATATTACTTTGGTCAAAGGATATGAAGAAAATTCTTCCTTGGGCAGATAAGTAGAAAAGGAAGAAGTATTTTAATAATCTTTTCAGGTAATTTTGGGTATTTTTCTTTAACACTGCACCCAAACTCAACAAGTGGTAGTTTCTTCAAGTTTAGTACAATGCAGAATCCACAAACTTATTGATGAACTTCTATTCCATTACATTAAAATTCAGCAGCTCAGGGTATTTTCCAACACCAACAACAATTCTCTGATTCACCAGATACCAACAGAATGAATATCCTTCAATTAAATTCTATTCTGACACCACCTGGAGACAGTGTCAGACTCCACAGCTTCTAGGGCTCAGTCCCACTTCAGATGCCAGTCACAAATTGGGTCCTCACACTTCCGTCTGACTTGGCTATAAATCAGGTGTTTTCACAACCTTCCTTTCCTCAGTTTTGATTTTGCTAGATCAATTCATATAATTCAGGAAAATAGTTTACTTACTATTTTATTATAAAGAAAGGAACTCAGGGACAAATGGAAGAGATGCGTAGGGCAAGGTATGGGGGGTGGTGCATGAAGAGCGAGCTTCTCCACATGGTCACTCCCCCAGCACCTCAATATGCTTACCAGCCTGAAAGCTCTCAAACCCCTGTCATTTAAGTGTTTTTATAGAGGTTTCATCACATAGGCAGGACCAATTATTAACTCAATCTCCAACCTCTCTCCCCTCCCAGAGGTAGAGGGAGGTGGGGCTGGAAGTTCCAGGTTTCTAATTAAGGTTTGGTCTTTGTGGTGACAAGGCCCATCCGAAACTATATAGGGGCCCACCTAGAGCTCCCTCATCAGAACAAAAGATGCTCCCAGGAAATTCCAAGGGATTAGGAGTTTTTGTCAGGAACCAGGAACAAAGACCAAATATTAGAACAAAAGATGATCCTGTCAACCCTATCATTTGGGACATTACAAAAGTTTTAGAAGCTCTCTATCAGGAACTGGAAAAAAGGCCAGATACATATTTTTTATTTTGCCACAATCAGTCTATCAGTATACCATATATATAGTTAGCACGGCCACTGTTTTCATCAGAAAGCCTTTAAATACTGGGACGCTGTCAAACTCATAGTGGCAGATGTAAGTTTTTCAAAAGTTTGAATTTTCACTGGAAAGCCTGAATCTTACCAGTGATGACAAAGACTATCAGTTGTTTTCCTTGAAATCACAGGCCCACTGCTTTCATTTTGTAGAAAATGTCTGCCAAATACCTAAGTTTGTGGAATCAGTTTGTTAGTTCTTTCAAGTAAAAATGGTGTTGCATCAAAAACAGAAGCTAGCGGTTTTGCACTGCCAGCCATTGTCCAAGAGCTCTGCCTGCAGACAACCCCATATGGGGTGTGCGGCAGGAGTGCTATGTGCCTTCCCCCTTCCACTACAAGTGGACATTCGTCAGTGACACTTTGTGTTTGCAGGTTTGTTTTTAAGTGCATGGTGGTGATGAATGCATTGACTACCAAGTCAATTTTGTTCTATTGCTTGGATTCACTCTGTGTCATCAGTGTCACCCTCCATGACTTTTGCACCATCAGAACAAATGCCTGAATGGTGAAGACAACTAATATCCTAGTATTATTATGAAAACAGCTTGACATTGCAACTTCCCTAAAAAGATCCCGGAGATCCCCAGGGGCCCACAGATCACACTCTGAGAACCACTACTTTGGAAACTATCCTCCTACTGTAAAGACTAATTACTAAAACTTTCCTGAAATTCATTTATAGAAACAAAAGGAGAAACTGGAATAATTTGGAAAAATCCTATGAAAAATACTCAGTTACCCTAGTCACCAAGGTGTAAGTGCCTGGAAAGAACTACATCTTTTAATCCAGGGTCTGGCACAAATAATACCCTTTTTCTTTTTTTTTACATAAAAATCTTTTCCTACAAAATCATAAGCATGTAATTCTGTAACATAACAATATCACACTCAAGCATACCATAGGGCATTTAGGTGAAATGTTCAAATTGCTATCCATCTCATGTGAGACATTCACATACCCTACGAACCACACTCTATAGTGTTACTTCTGCCAGACCCTGAATTTGAACAGCATCCTGGGAATGCAATGCATGATAATAATAATGAAAGTAGCTTATGTTTGTTGTAAAGTTTTCTATGGCGGAGAACTCTGCTTTGTACTTTAAGTGCAGTATCTCTATATTCTTTAGCAAACTCTGAGGTAAATACTATATAATATCCCCATTTTCTAGATGGGGAAACTGGGGCACAGCAAGATAAAAGAACTTGACAGGGTCACAAGATAGATGTGGTGGAACAAGAATTGGAGCCCATGAGGTCTGAATCCCAGAGCTTGGACCCTTAAATCCTGGATAATACTCCGTGTCACAACAAGGTCCAAATTTATTTACTGTGCTTCTACCATGTATGTGTGTCCGCTCAAATCCTCAAGAAGTAAATGTCTCGTGTTGACTATGGTGCTCAAAGAAAGGGCTATCAGAATGATATTTAGGCCAAGTAAAACATCTTGCAATTTTAAGATATGCTGGCTTTAATTTCACATTAAAAGTGAAATCCTGAAAGGCCGAGTCCCATCGGTATTATATTTACCTCATTGAGGAAAAAACCAAGAGGGTAGGCAAAAAAAGGGGGCGCTGTTTTCTTCAAAGCTTGACAAAAATATGTGTGTGTATTTATATTACCATATTTGCTAAATAGATATGTAGTTAGGTAGTTAACAAACATAGAAGTTATATCGAAACAAAACGAGTTTACTTTTTCCGGTGCAATAAACTTCCAACACTTTTGGAAATGACTTCCGCATACCAGGTTCTAACATCCTGCTGTCTTACCCACCTCTGCAGGTTACTAGAATGTTATTGTACGATAACTGTAATTGAAAGCATTTTTAAAGTTACAACTCCACAAGGCTGTGCACCGTTCTGGCCTCAGTTGTTTATTAACCAACTCTACCTCGCCAACAAAGTTACATCCCCCAGACCGCCCTGTTCGCTCAGCAAAGAACAGAAGGCTCTACTTTTCCTACGTAGGCAGGCACCCCATTTTTCCAAGGGTTCGGGTTTTTTTTTTTCCTGTTCTCTAACACCAAACCTGTGTTCTGGCTGGAGACCTGGCAGGACATGGTTTGGTCACACATCTCTGGGTAATTTCCTGGGGTGTAATTCGTTTCCATGGGGAGGAGGGAGGCGCAAGGCCTGGGCCAACTACACACCTCTAGAGACCAGGCCCCGGGGTGCCTCTCCCACGCTACCTTTGGTCTCTTCGCGCCTGCCCGCGCCCTGGACAGCACGCGCACTGGGGGGGATGGCGGCGGGGACGCGCACGGTGGAGCAGGCGGCTCGTGCACTGCGGGTCCGGCAGCGGCCTGCGCTAGGCGGAGCGGGCGGCAGGGACGCGCACAGCCTGCAGGCGGCGTGTACAGCCGCGGCGCGGGTGGTGGCCTCGCCCACCGAGAAGGCCTGGCGCGCCTGGCGTCCTCTTTCCGGCTGCCGCTTTCTAGCTTCGGTGGGCGGTGCGGGGCTTCAGCGGGGCGGGCCTCCGGCGCTCCTGGGCGCTGGACCCGCACACTTCGTCCCCAAGCCTGCAAGGCCGCACTGAGCTTAGCATCAGGGCCGCGGAAAGGCTTCGGTTCCACGGAGGGTGAGCTTGGGGCGGGACGGGGGTGGGTGGGTTCCACAGATGCCCACACCCCGACTGCTACCCCACCAGGTGGACGAAAAGAACAGGGTGGGAGTACCGGTTTTTCTTTGCGAGCAGTATCTCGGTGTGTTTGGTGACTTGAGGACCTCTCTAGTTGGCGGGATTAATGGGAAGAACCTTCCTCATGTTAGTTACGCAATGAGGCGGCGTCCTTGCGGGGGATGCTGGGCTCGCTGGAATTATGGACACTCGGGTGTCTGTAACTTATTTCTTTCATCCTTGGCCGAGATTTTGCATTTGTAATTGGGGGCGGAAATAGGAAGAAAATGTTCCACTTGGGTGCAAGAAACATGCAGGCGAGAGGGACCATGTGCAACCTTCCCTAAGTGCAATTTTGCTGGGCGAGCTGGAAGGGATGGTTGCATATGCACGTCTCCTGCTAGACAAGCTCCGAGTGCTCTCAGCTCTGATTTTGACAATGCAGAGGCCTGTCAGAAGTTGAGGTTGAAGCATACATTTCTGCACTTCTGGCTGGGAAGATGAACCAGGTTTTCCAAAGCTGCTGTTTCTGTTTTCCAAGTCTGCTAGAAGGGGCTGGCCGTGAATAGAAAGCAGCGCGTCCAGGTTTTGGTTAGCTGAGCGGGAGCCCGGTCATAAAGGGGTTTTTGTCTGAAACATCCTAAGTCTGGGGCTTTGAGCCATGAAGAGTTGGGTATTGGTCAGTTTCAACTGCCAGGGTGAGAACTGTCTCAGACATTTTTAAAATTAGGCAGCTGAGTTTAGCTTGCTGGTCTCCAGCACCTACCTACCCTTAATCTTTGTCAGTGACTGGGTTTAAAGAGAAAAGACACAAAGAGAAAAATGGTCTTTTCCCTTTTCACCCTTAAAATGGGTCCATCTTGGGTTAAGATGGAAAGAAAATCTTTCCACCTTTGCTCTTGACCCTAAAGGAAAGAATCTCAAAGAAATAGCCTAGAGAAAAACCCTTCCCTTCCCTGGAGGGAAAACGGAAGTGCTTACAAAACTGAACAAAGAAAGGAAAGAATTAGTAAATATCCTAGGCCATTTGTAGTTATAGGCAGGTCATTTTTCAAATGCTTGAGGTTATACAATAAAAAGGTGAGAGAGAGCTAGAAATGGAAAAAGGGGGAGAGGTGAATGCAGGGCCTTAGAGACTGCAAAAGCCAGCAGTGTTTTCTCCTGATCCAAGTCTGAAAGAATCTGGGTAGATAAAGCTTAATCTTTCAATCTTCATGACATGCAATTGCTCTTAATTTTCACACTGAGTTCTTAAGAGCAGACGGAAGCACAGCTAGACTGCTACATGCATCCCAGGCAGCTCGGACAGTATTGTGTGTTAAATTAGTTGTATGTTTGTTTTGCTAGATAATTTTGTTCAATCTACAATCTCTCTAGTTCCATGAGTTTGACTTATTTCCAGTTATTCATTCACAATAGGGCCTTTAGCTAGAATTTGCCAGGGTGTGAAAGCTTGAAGAAATATGAAACCCAGAGAACACCTTGCATTGGAAGATTTGATCATCTTACACAAGAATTCTTTATCTGATAGCAAACATATGAAATAGGTATAATAGGGTTTGATTATTTTTACTATAAAACATATTTAATGTCTCATACTACCTTACAGAGCAGTCTTTTAAACAGCTAGCTCTTTTGATACATTTAGAATACTTGAAATCCAAATATTACCCACTTCTGTAAGAGACCTGTTATGCAAAATATGCTTAAATAATAAAAATGGTAAACTCTTCCCAAGTATAAACCAAGTTGTGTTAAGTAAGTTAATCTTGTCCCTTTTAATGGTGCCTATTGGTTTTTTAAATTTATCCTATAAGTGGCTAGAGGACGCAAGAACCTCAGGCAAAGTAAATACTACAGGGAAATGTTGCCCCCAGGCCTCAGAAGGTAAAGGAAGGAGAATGTGAGCTCACTAGTTACTTGAGATTTGTGTCATTTAGTATTTTTACTGCCTCTTTTCTTGCTCATAGGAAGATTTTAGGAAAATTAAAACCGTTCAATAGGAGTGTGTACACACAGCCTTAGAAGAAATGTTTTCTCAAGTGTAATAATAGGAGCAAGCCTGAGCTGGAGATTAGCTGAGTTCAGTACCTACTAAGACAAGTGCCTGGCATGCAGCGAGCTCTACACAGGTATTTACTTATTTGCTCATTATTGTTATTCATGAGAATCTCTCTTAACCTCACATCCGTCTTGTGTTAGGACATAGTAACTATAGATGATCAGTCATCTAAGATGGTAAATTGTAATGATGATGGACAAGCAGACCAAAAAAATTGCTGAACTTAGATTGAGAGAAACCCTAAGTATGAATCTAAATATCACAGTGACCATAATAGAACTTTATGAATTCATGTGCAGTATTTTATTTTATTAAATTGTGATTTAATAATTTTCTAGATTAGATAAATATATTTTAATTCAAACTCAAAAAGTATGAAAAGGTCAATTTGTTTGCAGAATGTACCTCATTACTTCAGCCCTCACCTCTCTAGTTTCCCTTATCCCCGTGAGGCCTCCCAGGATTTGCCAGTTCCTTGTACATTGCAGCATTATTTTCATAAAATTTCCATTAGTGTCTGGATATGTTTTGGAAGCATATTTTAAAAACTGAACACTGGACACGATCTTTTCCCTGGGGTTTGTGTGTGATGGGCATGGGGGACCCAGGAGCTTCTATCTCAGTAAAGGGCCACTGACACAATTCTTCGCTGGGGCCCCAACCTTCTGCCCTTCTTGCTCAGTCCCCAAGGGGCATGGGCCTCCTTGCAGCTCGTGGGGTTCTGGGATCCTGAACAAGCTCTTCACCCAGGTGACGGTGTTACTTGTTTCCTCACTTTGTTCTGCCTCTTCTCAGCATCATGCCCCCTTAGAGACCCTCCCTTTGTCCCTTACTCATCTTTGTTACTATCAGTGGCATTGAGTGTTCTGGGTATATAGGATTGCACCTACGTGACCCTATAAATTAATGGCTCTGTTTGTTTATGCCCTGTCTCCTCTGCCAGCACCAAGCACCATAAGAGCAGGGAGTGTATATTGCCTTCCTTGTCCCCACGGCCTAGAAAAATTCCTGGCCTGGGGTAGGCACTTGGTAGATATTGCTGAATGAGTGACATTTGGAGAAAAGCTGTTCTAAACAGTTAGATGGGCTTATTTACCACAGGACTTTTCAGAACCCTTAGTAAGCAAGTATGTATAGCAGAAGTGGAGCATGGCAGGTGGGAGTCAAGCTCTGCAGCACAAATTCAGAAAGGCTTTGTGCTTTGGGGTGACAACTCAAATCCCCCGGGGTGGGGGGCGGAGCCGCTGGCAGGATGGTGATTGGCAGCTGAGCAAAATGGATTCATAAGCATCATTTTGAAAATGTAGGGGACAGAGGATTTGTACCAAAAAAAGATGGTAATGCAGGCATACCTCATTTTATTGTGTTTTCCTTTATTGAACTTTACAGATGTTGTATTTTTTATAATTTGAAGGCAAGACCTTCCACCAGCAAAAAGATTATGACTCACTTTATTTCAGTACTCACTTTATTGAGGTGGTCTGGAACGGAACCCAGGCTACCTCTGAGGTGTGCCTGTAGTACCAAACCCATTGTTATTAATTACCAACATGTAAAATGTGTATTTTCTTTTAGTTTAGAGAAAGGGAGAGAAACAGAATAGGATTTCTTATAGGTTCATTCATGTTCTTGCTTCCCTGCCCCTGCTTTCCCCGCAAGTCTTAAGTTCCTTAACCACCAGTTCTGCCTTATGGGTTTTAAAGAACCCAATGCTGACTTGAGTTAGATCCTGCCATCTTAACACGTGAAAATCTCCTGTAATGAGAAAGCTCTGAAGATGGATATGCTGGGTTCAGGGCAACGCACCATGACCACAGGGACCTGGGGCACACTCAGGTTTGCCATCATTAGTGGCAAGAGGCATTTTGGGAGTTGTCTTGGCTGCTTGAACAAAGGAGAGTTAATTACAGAAAATGTCAGGCCTTTTAAAGGCCATTTGTCACCGGGCTGCAAGGCCTTTGGCAGAGCCATTGAGAAGGACTGTTGATGCCAAGCCCAGCCTCTGCAGGCAGAAATAGTGAGCCTTGAGGTGGCATCCTTGGGCAGGAGGCAGACCCCACGGAGAACAGGTGTACTCAAGCAAACAGTGCAGACTGAGAGGAGCCGGGCAAAGGAAGTTGGAATGCTTTTTATTTAAAAAACTGGGTCAAGTTATCAGGATTGTTTCAAGGTCAAACCCTAATTCTACAGAGTCAGTTACCTATAGATGGGAGGGCTGGAAAAGAGGATAAATGGGAGCAGTGATGGAGGTCTTTGATTCTAACTAAATTTCTTGAAGCTTTTTTCAGAGATCTGATATAATTCAGATCATCAATAGACTGTAGTTGGCAGAAACTCTTTTGCTACCAGTTTTGCTTTTAATAATGGAAAGAAATGACAGGAAAATGGCTGTTATGTTAGAATGCCTGGAATCTGCATTGTAACAAGATTCCCCAGGGGATTCCTTAGGTCATTAAAATTTGAGAGGGGCTGAGGGCCTGGAACAGCAGGTCTCAGTTCTGGCTGCTCATTAGAATCCTGAGCAGAGTTTTTAAAACCTGCCTAAAATCTATCTCCAAAGATTCCTCTTTTCTGGGCTCTGGTGAGTGATACTGGGGTCCCAGGCATCGATATATTTTTTTAAGGACTCTGAGGTGATTCTAATGTATATCACCTATACATGGGGAACCACTGCCCTAAACATAAATTCAGACACCATTAGGTAGATAGTTGTATTTTGTCATGTATAACGTGCTCCCACGTTTTTGGCCCAAACTTTCAGGAAAAAAATCTTTCGTTTTAATTTTTTAATTCCATTTTTGTTTATATATAAAACTGATTATCATATTCTAGGATATTATTTTGCACACAGATATCATTATTGCTTTCTAGAGTTACACTTTTAATGCATAAGCATAAATAAATAAAAATATTTATATAGATATAGGATTAGTACTAACCATGCATAATGTGCATCCTTATTTTTCTCTCAAAAATTTGGGCAAAAAAGTGTGCATTATACATGGCAAAATACAGTACCTGGATTCAGAAGCATGTAATCACAAAGCAAAAACATGCATGGCTAACTGGACATAGCACTCTTTAGGATTCATAAAAACTAACCCATCATAAATTGTGGATCTTACTGGTCCATTTGCTGGTTTTAGGGCGCTGGACGATGATGTGTGATGTGGAGCAGTAGCTGGGCTTGCTTGTGCCTGGTTAGAATATTCCTGCTCCATGGATGGAAACGGCCTCGAGGCTGGGGAGTGGCCGAGTAGACAGTTGCACTTCACATCTTTGTGCTGCCAGAAAAATGGCTTCAAAATTTAAGTAGGATTACCACACTGCCACCCCTCTTCTCGTGTAAGACTCCCTCCATTGGCTTTCCGTGGCTCACAAGGTGGAAACCAAATTCTGCAACAGCTCTCTAAGGCCCAAGGTTCTCTGACCACATCTGGTTAGGCTCACGTCTAACCAAGCTCTGGAAACTCCCGCCACACTGCCTTCCTTCAGTTACTTAAGGGGCCCCCAGCTTGCTCCTTGCAATCGTGCTGTCCCTGACCTCTCCACCCAGGCCATGTCCCCTTGTGTTGTCCTCTCACAGCACCACATCCCTCTGCTTCCTGCCACTTCTTGGACGGATTCGTTGATGCATGTGGGTCTCTTCATGAGACTGCAGGCTCTGTAAGGACATGAACAGTGTGTGTGTTTTGGTTTGGGATTCAGTGCTGTATCCCTGCACCTATTCTGTTGAATGGATGGATGCACCATATCTGAGGATCTTACTAAATATAATTGTTTTTAGGTTGTGTCCTTAATAGTGTCTGCAGGTGTACATCTACTCCTGTTTGTCATTGTATTCTGTGCACTGTGGAGATATGGGGCCCGGGGGGAGGGCGTAGTTTGAGATGGAGCAGGCGTTCTTACTGGTTCTGGCTGGCGTGCATAGCGTGCCACTTGGGCAACAAGTCCCAGTTCATCTAAATTTTTTATTATTTTTAATAGTTCATTTTTTATTGTATTACCTAAATTTTTAACCAGCTTACTTTGACAGCTTTTTCACTTGAGTCTGTATATAACTTGTGAATTTTCTTGCTGTACCATGAGAAGGAAAAAAAGTTTAAATTGTGCATCTCCCATGCTGGGCTTCACCACTGGCCTGTCTCCCATGCAGAATGAAAGCATCCTTACATAGTGCGTAGTCTCCTTGCGGGCCCCAGGCTAGCTCTCCTTCCCACCCTCCCCAGACTGCCCTGCCTCCATCTGGGCCGCAGAGACCACCTTCCTAAGCCCCTGCTGCCACTTCTATCAGAGGAGCTGTGTCTGATGTGGTAAAAGTGGAACCACCGAGACAGGGGGTAGCTCTGGAGAGAGAAGGGATTAGGGCCAGGAACAGGCATGGAGGGATGCCAACCTTACTTGTACACTTTACTCCTTTTAAAAAAGCTCAAGTACAGCAAAACTGTAAGAGTGTTTGTTATATGATCCTCTGTACTTTATATCTAAAATATTAAATCATTTTAAAGACTAAGTAGAGGAGACAGAGATGTATTTATTAAATATTCAGATACATATTGACTTTGTCACTTTATACCAGTTTTTCCCAGCTAGGAAAGTATTTCCCTTCCCTCCCCATACCTTACAAAGTGGTAAGAGCATCGCATTTAGTAGCAGTAAGACAGAAAAAAATTAAACCACAGAAATAAAAACAGCAGGGTCCATGTATATAGGTAGAATTTTCTGTATTTTATTGGTTTTTATTATAAAGTGGATACATGCTTATTGTAAAAAATATTTTTAAAATAAGGAATTGTACAAAGCAAAAAATGACTCTACTCATTCTCTCAAAATTTTATTCTGTGCATTACATGTATGTATGTGTTTGCATGTGTCTATAATCACATATATTCACACATATGTAATTTGTTAGCAAATAGTATCATGCATTGAGTTCTGCAACTTTTCCATTTTTGTTTACTGCTCTGTCTTGAAAGTTTGTAACTATATCATTGACATGCCTTTTAGTGTAGAGTTTTATTTAAAATTTAAAAAATTTTGAGCTCTTTAGCGGTATTTATTAATCTCCCCATTCAGTATGTTTTAAGTTGTATGTTTATTCAAATGCATGTAAGTGCCATGACTTATAAAATATAATTTTATTTTTAAGCAATACCGAAGCCCTAGTAGCTTTGTTTTCTAGTCTCAAGTTAATGGATATTAATATATAACTGCTTTCATGTGGAGACTGGAAGAATATTTTGAGGTTGTAAAGGGGCCTCATATTTAAAGGCTTTAGTTTGGAAACTCTCAGGGTAGAAATTTGGGCAAGGTGTCTGCTAAAGTGCCTCTCAACTCTCCTAAGTTTTCCTATAAGTGTCTTGGTTGATGTCATTCAGCGAATACTGATGGTTGGCGCACCGTGTTGCCAGCGTTGCCCAGGTCCTGGTTTACATTCTATTAGGGGAAGCAGCGGGTGAACCTGGAAAAGCATTCAAGCTGTGACGCGTGTAGTGAAGGAAGTAAAACTAGGTGAAGTGATGGAGAGGCTTTGGGGCGGTCCCATATGGTCGTGACGGGGAGACCTGAATCTTCCTCTGCTGTTCAGCAGGGACTTGGAGAGTGTGCCCACTCTGTCTGCATAAGCCTACGTCCTGTGGCCCATCAGGGGTCTTCCAGCCGGTCCAGCCTGGTCTGGATGGCTGACGACGCTGGTCAGGGCCCCTGACTGTATACTTCTCAAGAGGAGGTTTTCGACAGAGGCTAGAGTTTATGCAGGCGAAGCTTTCCACATCTGCAGCCCTCAGCAGAGTCCCCATGTGTCCTGAGCACCGCCCCGTCCCGGTCCAGGTGGGCCATGAGGGGATGAGAGGAAGGTAGGAGACTTGCAGCCTCCTCCTCCGAACCTCGATGCTGTGTCAGGCTTGGAAGGGGGTGGGATGCTATAGGTATCTTAAGAGAAGTAATTTTAGAAATTGAGCTATTTTGAAATAAAATGCCCATCTCAAAGAAAACATTGGATGATACAAGTTGTTGAGGAGGTACTTTGGCACACTCTGTCTCACAGGGGCTCATGGCCGACTGGCAGGTACGCAGGTGGCTGTTTTATCCTCCCTTATAGCTGGGAAAATCAGGCCTATAGAACTATTCAGTTACTGACCCCCATCCACCAGCGTGGGGAGGAAGAGAGCGGACCAAATCCTGCCCCTGCCCCAGGCCTGGGTGAAAAAAGCAAGGTGCTCCTGACTTTAAATGAAAATTCAAGGCTTGGGAAGGAGGGTGAGGCTTCAGGATAGGGCCAATCTCACTCTCTGCCTAGCCCCGATGTGGAAATCCTACCCCTAAGGCACCTAGCTTCCTGGAGAGCAGGTGTGTGGTCTTCATTTTCATGCGAAGATGTTTATTCACTATCTCCCTACTTTTTTCTAGAGGTGAGCTAGCTCAGTGGGTGGACTCAAATTAGATCCCTTCAAAAAATTAGTTCCCATCAGAAAGTTAACCCTTAAAAACCTCCCAAGGGCAGTCCTGACGCAGGCAGGGTGCTCAGGGCCTGAAACCCAGGAGGTAACGCAGGTATGAGCAGAGCAAGAAGCTGAGCGTGGGCAGTTCAGGGGCTCCTCTGCTCCCTGCTCTGCAGTGGGGGTGTGTCTGCGTGTGCGAAGGGGTTCCCTTTATCTGTGTTCACTGGCCACAGCACCTGGCAAAGTGTGGACTGCAAGCTTCAGGCCACTCAGCACTGGCCTCTCTTCCTCTGCCTCTAAATCTTCCCAAGAACCAGTGCACAGGAGCAGATGTCTGTTCAGTTTGCAAAGTGCCTGCTGAATACCTGTCTCCTTTCTCTATACTCACTCCCCAACCCACACTGGCCCCTCTACCTCTCTTAGAAAAGGCCTACAGCTCGGGTTTCTCAGTGGGGCATTTACACTGTTTCCTACAGGGATAGATCTCACTGAGTGTCACTGTCTGGGAGGGACAGGGACAAGTCTGTTGGGCTCAGGACTGTGGCACCCAGCACCTCTGGGCACTGTCTATACCTCTCCTGTCTTTAGAAGGGAAGGGTTAGTAGCTTGAGTTGCCTGAGATGAGTTTGGCCTTTCTTTGTCTTTCTTCATTGGGCAGACCACCCTGTCACATTAATTTCTGACCACCACGATTAAATCGGTAAGTCAGAGGGTACTAAGGTGTCGGCCAATTCCTGTTTGTAGAGGGTCTGCTCCAGGCCAGGTGGGTACTGGTCCTTTATGCACATTTTCTCATTTAATCCCATGACCAACCTGGAAGGAAGACCTGAGCTCAGAGATGGGAAACCAAGAGTTGGAGAGGCCAAGTCACCTCCTGAGCCACAGAGCCAGCGAGTGCTAGAGTCATCCAGGTCTCTGCCTTGTGCAGCGCTGCCTCAAAGGATGATGACAGAGGAAAGGGAGACTTGCTTGGACAGGCCAGCTGGCTGCAGGCAGGTGGAGAGGGACTGGCATTCCCCTTGTTGGGTAGCGTTGCCAAATAAAACACAGGATGCTCAGTTAAATTTGAAATTCAGAGAGTCAGCAAATTGCTTTTTTTTAGTGGAAGTATGTTCCATGTAATATTTGGGACATACTTATACTAAAAAAGGTTATTTGTTGTCCCTCTGAAATTCAAACTTAACTGGGTGTTTTAATTCCGTTTGTTTAATCTGTTTAACCCAGTCCCCTACTTGGGGACCCCAGGAAGCACACTGGGCCTAATGTGTGGGCACTTGAGGACAACAGGGTGACACAAACCACCCTAGAAAGTCAGTGAGCCCCCGCTGCAGGGTGTCTTCAGGTGCAGGCTGGGAAACCACTCGGTGGAGGGCGTGTGGGTTTCAGTGCCTGTTACAGTGAGAGTCTAGGAAGTAAACATTTTTGAGACAAGGAGGGTGGATCCCCTGGGCTCACTGGGCTCTGTCCCGTCTAGCGTTCAGAAGCTCTCCGAAGTCATTTGCCATCAGCACATGTTGAGAGGACCAGTTCTCCCTGCTGCCCGGGAGTGATGGGTGGCCTTAGCTCCGGTAAAAACCAGCCAGCGTGGTCTCTTTAAGTGGTTTGGTTTGGCTTGAAGAAGCACTGCATTAAAGGTGAAATGAAAACACATTTTTGTCTCTCTTGCTGAGAACTGACTGTGACTTCCTGGTTCTTTATATGTCTTCTGCAGCAGACAGAGTGTGACTTGGGTGACCTGCATCTCTCCCAGGCGGTGAAAGCATGAAAAACACCCACCCCCCAAGTTCTGCACAGGCCCTTGCAGGCAAGTGAATGGAGATGGAGAAGTTTCGATGTTCATTTCCCCTGTGTACAGATTCTCTAGGTGTGGCTATGTCTTGTCAGCAAGTCAGGATTCTGACAGCCTGCCTCTAGCTGTTCAGTATGGCTTCTGCCTCCACAGAGGCCTAGCCCTTGGCCGGACCCCTCTTGCCAACTGCGTCCAGCCCCTGGTGGGCACTAGGTAAAAAAAAACACATTTTGATATCAGCCTAGTCCAGAAAGCAGTCAAGAGGCAAATCTGAAAAACTAAAATTTTATCACACAGAGAGATATGGCTCCTTTCCATTCAGGTGTTTTAACTTTGACTAAATTATCAAATTGAGAAGTTATTATTAATTAAAAATAAAATGTTAAGTTAAAAATCAAATCAAAATACCCACTGTATCAGTAAAGAGGTTTTTTCAGTGTTTCTATTGATGCTATTAACTGCAACCACCTGTTCTTTTTGATTACCTTTGTTTAACTGGTGCATTTGTAAGCAGCAGGAGCATTTTGCTTGTGTTTTCCAGGAAAATCACTGAATGGCTGACTTTTGACAACATGCACCACCAGTGGCTTCTGTTGGCCGCATGCTTTTGGGTGGTTTTCATGTTCATGGTGGCCAGTAAATTCATCACCTTGACCTTTAAAGACCCGGATGGTAGGTATGCTACCTTGTGGAATTAATTTTGGCTAACTTAGGCCTCACTCTGATACTGTTCCTGGGTCCATACCCCAGGACATACCCCAGTGGATGACTTCTGTCTCAGAATCCAAGGACTTTCACTCCAGAAGAGAACGTGGAGGTCATGGCAGCCGAATCCGTGACGTTACAGAGGTGCAAGTAGGAGGTGGAATGGGAGGGGACGGTCCCCCCAGCACCACCCTGGGGGCAGGCAGAACATGCTTTCTTGTGGGTTCCTTGGTGCCTCTTCCATGGCATCCCACAGGCTCAGGATCTGGGACTTTGTTCTGCTTGGTGTCATCAGGAGCTGCTACTGAGTGTGCCTGAGTGCCAGTTGGTGCTGTGCACTGGTGGCCACGTATTTGGAAGTCACCTTTATTACATCAGAAAGAATGTGATTTAAATATGCACACATTTGGTTGCCTTTGAAGATTTTAACTCCCCTGGGTGTGATGTGGGCAGTCAGTAAGGACGCATAGAGAACACCAAGCCCAGCCTCAGCAGGGCTGCTTCTAGGTCATGCTTCTGTCCTTGGCTTACCTAGTCCTTAGTGTTTTTTCTCCCAAACTGACATGCTTCCTGCTCTGACAGCCTCGAAGACTGACCTGAGCACAGCAAGGCTCTTGGAGTGATCCACGAAGTGCTGGGTACGAGCAGGGAGGTGCAGTGAGGATCCCCTTGAATCCCTAAGAGACTCCTGTCAGAGGCAGAGTGAGGTGAGGCGCAGGGGAGACTTTGCAGGCCCAGGAGCAGTGTTAGGCTGGCCATCTATGCTAGATGAGGTCTGCCTAACAAGGAAGGTGTCAGTGACCATGGGTGTGCTCAGCATTCTTTTCACGACACTTTGCACATCCTCCTGCAGATGGTGGCCCTTAGGAAAGATTAGAAAAGTATCCACATCAGCCATGGCTGGTGTGGCTTAGTGGATTGAGTACCCACCTGTGAACCAAGGGGTCACTGGTTCGAATCCCAGTCAGGGCACATGCCTGGGTTGTGGGCCAGGTCCACAGAAGGCGGCATGTGAGAGGCAATCACACATTGATGTTTTTCTCCCTCTCTTTCTCCCTGCTTTCCCTATCTAACATTAAATAAATAAAATCTTTTTTTAAAAAAAAGTATCCACATGAGCAGTTTCTCAGTTTTCTCCTGGTGGCTGCATAGCCTGTGCTGTCCCTGTGACCAGAAAAGGCTGCACACCCTGCTCCGCCTAGAGCTCCTGGGTATGTCCCTGTGGTACTGAGGGCTGCCCAGTGCCCTGCATCTCCTGCTCCCAGTCTCTGTGTCTCCTTGTCTATCCAGGAACAACAAGGTTGGAAGGCAGATCTGCAGGCAGGAGAGGGTAGCCCTGAAATCAGCCCTAAGGTGTAGTTCTCAGCGCCAGTTTCCACTCACTAACAGTTATCAGGCCCTCAGTGCTTGGGGTTCCAGTGGGCTGTCATCACAAGGAACCCCTCATCTTTCAGAGGCCCTGATGAGAACCTGAGAGTTTTACATTCTCAGAAAGGTAGTGTCACACCTTCATGTATGCAGGGTGTCCAGGAGCATCGCAGGTAATCATGGCTCACCCTGGGGACTGGCACCTTTGTCAGAACAGCAGTGGCTCAGCCTGGGGGTCTTGTCGGAATCTGAGACGATCTCAGCCTGACAGTTTGGACACTGCTTCCACTGCTCCAGCATGGTTCCGTGTTCCCGAGAATGGAGGCGCTTTGTTAAGTGTTAGAGCCGTGGTTCTCCTCCCCCTGGCACTTCAGAATATTGGGGACTTTGTAAACCTTTGCTACTTGGGGCCAACCAGAGACCAAGTAAATTTGAATCTAGGAGTATGGCCCAGTGGATGGCTCTAAGTGTAGAACAAAGCTGGGAAGTTGAATGAGAATCAGAGCTGCTGAGAAGATGAAGTCCGTGTCACCAAGAGTCCACACATTTTACTTGGGATTCCCTTAAATGTCACCGGGTAACAGAGGCAGTTAAAGGGCAGGTCATGAGGTTGAATTGCTTATGGTTTATTTTTTAAAGTAGTAGAACAGGTAATATATTTATGAGACTTCCACCAAAAACAGTTAAGTTAGATGTGTGTTTCAAATTATAGTATTTTCTGGATTCTGTAAAGAACCCCTCATTCCTCAGTGGTCACTGATAAATGAGGCGCCATTCTGCTTTGATGCGTCAAGTTTTATGCTGACTGTCTTCAGAAAAGTGTAGAAGCTTAGAGCATTTTGTAAAGGGGAGGAAAAAACTAGGGGGAAAGAAGGGAAACCTTACAGAGAAGGATGAAAAGCTTTGGGATTTTACTTTATTATTTATTTAAAAAATTGTTACTGAATTTATTTGATGCTTTGGGATTTTAGACCTGACAAAAGATCCGTGGTAGTCCTCACTGCTGCTAACCAAGTGTCTCCAGCCCTTTCAGATGAGTGGTGGCTCCTCATTCCCTTTGACTTTCCCGGGGCTGTGTGATGCTGTGGTCCGTGCACGGGAACGCAGCGGTGTGGACCACTCCGGGGGAAGCTTTAGAGCCAGTGCACACTTGGCCCCACTCCCCCGCTCCCATGAATGGATAGGGCCCCGCGAGGGCGGAGCGCCAGTGAGGGTGGTGTAGGCCCCACAGTGTGCACTGAGCTCAGAGTGAGAACCTTATGTTGTTGGGCCCACAACAAAAGTCAGCCTTTCTTGACCATGGAGGATCTTACCTGATTGTCCCTAAGCACCTGTCTAGAACCCCAAAGATGGCTGACTTCTGTATGAAAGCGGTGAGCTCACTTGCAACGAGGGTCTTGCCAGTTTGGATGATTGAGCTCCCTGGAGAAGTTAAACACTTAGCCCCTGAAGACCATCAGAGAAGACCTTGGGTGGGGATGGTTCAGACATCTCCTGCTTCAGAGCCCTGTGGTTTAGTGGGAACAGTCACTTAGCCTTAGGGTCCCCCCTCTGTCTGAATAGGCACTTAAAACTCCTAGTGGATCTTGGAGCCAAACAGGAAGCTGAAAGAGCTTTGTAAACTTTTATCTGCAAGAAATTTTCTCATGTGTTAGAATTTATTTCATTGGTGTCCACAGCATTTTAGCTTTTGAACCAAAAGCCTACTGTGAAAGAGCATCACAAGGAAATAACTGACAGCACAGCAGTATCATTTGTGGTGAAGGCCCACTTCCTGTGAAGCAGATAGCGAACCCTTGGTCCCAGCATTGAGGGGCTGGTTGTAACTGAGGTGTGTGTGGGGCTGCCCCTCTGGCTCTGTTCTCTGGGAAATGGGCTCTGTTCTAGAACCACTCAGTGGATGTGTGTGCTTCTCACTTGCCTGTTTCTAAGGGTTTCCCTGCTGGTTAAGCTGATAAGAGATTTGTCCTGAACTGAACTGCTGTTTAAAGCAGCGCTTACTGTGGTGGTGGTGGTGTTTTGTGTGTTTTTTTGTTTGTTTGTTTTTGTTTTTAATAGTGTTAAGGCCTCTCTTCAGCTCAGCAATGAAGCTATGGAGATATTTGTGGCAATAACTTATCCTTGGTTAACAAATTTCAGTGTCATGTTGAACTAGGATTGGGGATAATAACTAGCTTTATTGTAGGGAAATAAATCCCATTCAGTGATGGGAATTTCGTGTCTTGGGACATTGAGACTTGAAATCAAAAATGACATCCTTGTGCATCTGGTGCATAAATATAGGCACATTTTTCCACTCGCTTTTGTTTGATTTCTTCTAATCTTTTTCCTCAACTTAGCCCCTCAACCTGGTTGTAAGCCGCTTAAGGGCAGAGCCAGTGATGTCACTGTCTTTGGTGCCCTCTGTCCATGAGCGATGGGAGTGATGGTGCTGGGGGGCTGGGTGCGGGGTGGTCAGGGAGATGAGTGTATGTGATCCCCTCTAGGAAGACAAAGCAGCATGTCACTTGCAACTTTAAAGATATTTTGTAAAACATTATATGTAAATACAATGAGGCCTGTAACAAAAGGGAGCTAATACATTTTGAAGGTACCTGGCCATACCTGGAGGATCAGAATCCTTGGTCTTGCAGCTGAAGTCTTGTTCCTGAGGGTTGACGGGGGCAGAGAACCACTCTTCGGTTATAGTGGGGATAATGGATCTGCTGAAAATAAGTGGTTTTTGGCAAAACGGTGGGAAAACCAAACCAAACATAAATTGTGCTATCAGTTTTATTTTGATCTAGTCAAATCAGGGCCAAGGGGAGTTGGAGAGCAAATGCCAGGAAGTTTAAAATCATAAAAATGTTAAAAGTTGGCAGATGACTGGCCAGTATGTGAGCTGTTCCACAGCCATGAAGCCTTTTGTCTGTGCTTCTGAGTGTATGAAATAGGTTGTTTTTCAAAAATTCATTGATAAGTCAATTGTTTAGAATTCAGGAGACATTGTCTTATTTAAAATGTTATCAAGGAAGCTTAGATTTCTACGAAACCTACTGAACTGCGCTGAACTAGCTAACCATTGCGATGCCAGTGGTATTAGAGAACTGCGGAAAGAGGAAGCGACCAGACAGGAGTAGAGTGTCACTTCTTTAATTGGCACGCGGGTGCTCACAGAGGGCCAGGCTGTGCGGAGGAGCAGGACAGAGGCCGGTCCCGGAGCCCTCAGGCTGCGTTCGCAGCTTTGAGCTGATGGCGCTGACGCTTTTATCTAATTTTGCACCATAAATGCAACGCTCTTTGTCCTTATTGCAGGTGTAAGTCAGCTCCTGTGTGCAGCTTTGGTTAGGTTACATTTTAACCCAAACCTAGAAAATGGAGAAAAGATTTTAGTGGACTTTCATAAAGGTGTGTGACAGGGATTTTGATTGGAGTCTGTTAACTCGAAGCCGAGGGAGATGGGATGATTGTTGTCAGGGCAGCGGTAAGATGTTCTCATCCCTCCTCTGCAGGGATGGCATCAGGGCTTTCCGCAGGGGCTTTCTCATGGCCATTGATGGCCGGGGAGGGGGATGCGAGGACCGGGACAGGGGGGCTGCAGTGGAACGTGCAGTGTTGGTGTTAATGACCAAAGGGGAGTAGGATTTGGTTTTTTAAAAAAAGTGAACTGGGCCTTTGTTCATGCTTTGTTATGCTGATTTTAATGCTTTTATTGATATATATATATATATATATTCTTTCTAGTTATGTATTAGTCTTTGCAAAGTTTTGAAAGTAAATGCTTGATTATAGAGATCTGAAAATTTTCTTCAAGGTTTGCCCCAAAAGCTTCCCCAAATCAGTTTGTTATAAATTACTACTTTCCAAATGGACTACCATTTTGTAAAATTTCTCTAGTCTCATCTCAGTTCCCATGAATTTTTAATTTAATATGTAATCACTAACATGGCTGCTAAGTTGGCTTTTTTTAATTTTTAAATTTTATTGGGGATCATTAGAGAGTCACAGGCTGTCGTAATGAATAACAGAGTGAGTTCTCTGTCCCTCGCGACTCAGTTCCCTCCAGCGGCACGTCTTGCAGAACCCTGCTGCGGAACCATGAGCAGGGTTTTGACGTTAACATTCAAGCTGCAGAACACCTTCATCACCGCGAGAGTTCCTCCTGCTGCCCGTTAAAGCCACACCCAGCTCCTCCTCCCTGGTTACCACCGACCTCTCCTCTCTGTCATTTTGTTTTTTAAGACTTATAATGGGAGGGTGTTCAGAGGGCTGGGTGAAAAGGTGAGGGGTTGAGAAGTACAAACTGGTAGTTACAGAACAGTGACGGGGATGGAAGGCACGGCGCAGAGACCACAGTCAGCACTGTGACTGTGTATGGTGGGCGCGGCACTTATCAGGGGAACCGCTTCGCGAGTTGCAGAAATGCCTAAACACTGTGCTGCATTCCTGAAGCTAGTATAATACTGAATGCCAACTGTGATTGAAATTTGTTTTTATTTTTTAAGACAAAACAAAGGAAAAAAATTTATATCCAGTATGTGACCTTCTAGGATTGCCTTTTATTACTCAGCATAAAAAAATCTCTGGGAATTCATCAAACTCTAGTGTATCAGTAGTTTGTTGCTTTTTATTGCTGTATTCCAAGTTGTATTCCAAGGTGGATATACCCATCTGTTTAACCGTCACCTGTTGAAGGACATCTGGATTGTTTCCAATTTGGGGCTGTGCGGTTTGGGGCTATTCCAGATGAAGCTGCTCTAAGCATTCGAGCACAGGGCTTCGGGTGATCATAAGTTCTCATTTCTCTGGGATAAATGCCTGGGAGTGCTGTTGCTGGGGCACATAGTAGTTGCATGCTTAGTTTGTAAAGAAATGACCAAACTGTTACACCGTTTTACATTCCTACCAGCCATGTATAATGCGTAAGTGATTCGTTTTCTGCATCATTGTTAGCATTTTGTGATTTCGCTATTTTGTATTTTAGCCATTTTGATAGGTATGAAGTGGTATCTCACTGTCGGGTGTTTTTTTTTTTCCAGTTATAGCTGACATACAGTATTATATTAGTTTCAGGTGTACAACCCCATGATTAGACATTTGTAACTTACGAAGTGATCACCCCGATAAATCTAGTACCCCTCTGACACTATACAGTTATCACAGTGTTATCAACTGTATTCCCTATATTGTACTTTATATCCTTGTGGCTATTCTGTAACTATAAGGTATGGCAAAAGTAGGATTACAGTTGTGAATACACAAAACACAGTTTATTCTTATATTATTATTTATTAACTGTTGTATTATTTTCCATATAAACAACTGTAACCCAACTTTTGCCCCATACTCCATCAGTTCCCTGTGGTTTTAATGTGCCTGATGGCTCCTGATGTGGAACCTCCTTTCATGTGTATTTGCCACCTGTGTATCCTTTTCGGTGAAACATCTATTTATGTCTTACTCACTTTCTATTTGGATGCTTTTTTACTGTTGAGTTTTGACAGCTTTTTATGTAATCTAGATACTACTCCTTTGTCAGCTGTGTGATTTTTATTCTGACGTTTATCAGTTTTTCCAAAGATTTTTCTCCTATGTTTTAAAAAACGTTTTACAGCCATATGGGTATATAGATGCTCAGTTGCTCGAGTACCACTTGTTGAAAAGACTTTCCTTATCTACCAAAGTGCTTCTGCACCTTTCAAATGCTAGTTGGGCGTATTTGCATAGGTCTGCTTCTGGGCATCTTTTCTGTCGCACTGAGTCATGCCTGCTCCTCCGTGAAAGGCGTCTCAACCTCTCTGTCTCCTAGCCTACAGCGCCAAGCAGGAGTTCCTGTTGCTGACAGCCATGCCGGATACAGGGAAGCTACAGGGACAGAAGCAATTTCCTGAGGAACTGAAGGTGGGCACAGTAAGGCAGAGGGCACTGCCCCATTGGCCTGGTCAGCAGAGAAGCAGGGCGCCCTATTCCCATTCTTTCTTGTGTGTCTCCCTCTCTGCTCCCTGCCTCTAGCACCAGCAGGCCCGCCATTGTGTGGGCTCTAGCCTCCCCTCTCCGAGCTCCTAAGCCATTTCCACTTATCATTGTGTTCTGCTCTTTAGTCCCTACTTTTGTCACTTCTGCCCATTTCTGCTTATCTTTTTAGCTTCTCTTTGTTGGGGGGGGCACAAATCACAATTATTTATGTTCCACACAGTGCTTTGCACATCATGGGTGCTTTGTAAATGTTGCTTGTGCCAAATTTCTGGCCAGCTGACAGGGAGCCTTGCTAGGGGAGTGGAGGATGTTGGGCAAGGTCAAGAGAAAACCAAGAGTGTGGGAAGCTGGAATCATGGAACTTTAGAGTTAGAAGGGGTCTTGGACAGAAGAGCAGGTAACCAATGGTGTGGATGAGAGAGCTGAGTTTAGGGAAAAGGCTGATCACCTGGAATCACGTGGGAGTTAGTGGCAGAGCCCAGGGCTGCTGACTTATTCCCAGTGTTTCCTTCCTTGACATTCTGATCTCTGTCTTTCTCTTCAGGCTCCTTTTACACGTAAACTCCTAATCATATACCTTGGCCACAGTGAGGGACGCCCTTTTGAGATCTTCTCTCACTTGCTGGCTCCCATTCTGGATCTGGAAGGTTTAGGCTGAAATTATGCTGGAAAGAATGAAATGGATAGAGCAAGCTCTACAGATGTTTATCAGCCCCGAATTAAACCACAGAAAAGGGATAGTTCCTGTTCATAACTTACAGTATTAAGACAACAAATAAGAACCTGCAAAGTCCAGGAAGCATGCATCTGGTCAGAGTAATGATCTGTTGGAGTTAACTTTTCACAGGACATGGATGTAATAAAGATCAGATCAGCAGAACTCTTTTATCAGATGGGCCTGGAATGTTGCTTTAAGTTTGAGGTGTTCCAGGGAAAGGGAAGTGTAGATGGACCGCAGAGACAAGAAGCACACCTATAGCAAGTAGGATGATGACTTTAATAGAAAGAATTAAGGAAATTGATATTTGGTGACTTGGATCAATAAAGTAGGGTAAGAATTTTGCAAAAGGAATAAAGGGCTTTGAGACAAGGGCACTGCTAGGATGCTGCAGCCCTGTGAAGAGGGGCACACATCATCCTGGCGGTCACTCTTCCTGCACAGACTGTTGGCCTACAGGCGCCATGTGTGGTTGAAAGTGCCACACCTGACTGTCCCTTACAGTTCCTGGGTTTCAGTGTGTCTGGTGCGGCAGTAATGGGCCTGGACTTTCCACCCAGTGTTCTCTGTCCGCTTCTCTCTCCTACCCTCTCCCATTGATTCTCAGTAGAATCAGATGTGAGGAGAAAGAAAATGGAACAGTGGTCAGAGGTAATTCACTCACACCGAGAACTGTCAGATGATGAGCTCAGCATGTTTTCCCCAAAGGTGATTTATGAAGGAGATCCGGTTGCATAGCTTACCATTGAAAGTTTATTTTGTATATGATGTAGCTGAATATGTGAATGGAAAATAGTAGAAAGTAATATCAGACATTAAAATTGGTTTTGTATATTTGCAAGGGAAAAACAGAAGGTGAATTATCAGTCAGCAAACACAATTGAATGAGAACAATTTTTTTCTTTGTAGATAATGCCTAAGCTTAAAAAAAAAAAAGCAAATTTAGAAAGTGACAATTTTTCTGCAGTTTCTCAATAGGACTTGTTTAGAGGTACTGCCCTTTGATGTGTTGCTCATAAGTGTCATCTGTGATCAGGATTAGATCCGAGGTTTAAAATAATTAGAACAGACTGAGAAGAGAGAGACTCTTGGATAAGTGAGTCAGAGAGGGGTTTGATGAGGGAATGAGGTTAAATTAGACCAAAGCAAGAAAGCAGTTTGGCTGGTGCTGGTCCCAGGAGGCCAGGGCAGCAGGCCATGCTCCTTGGGGAGCATCAGCGAGGTCTCTGCAAAGGAGCAGAGTGGGTAGGTCTGCAGGCGCTCTCTCTCACTTCCACAGTGTCTTCACTTTAGGAAGGAGCCATTACGAATCCCTAAAACATTCTTCCCTCTACCAGGGAAACCTAGGAAATTCAAACACAGGAGAGCAAGGGTATCCTGCAAAAGGTTATGTGTATCAGGGAGTTTGGTTGTAGCAGATCCGTGAAGGAAAAGCAGGGAGCTGGGTAGCGGAGTGGAACTTGTGTTATCCCGAAATTTCCAGTGTCCTCGTTCTCGGAGGCTCATGTCCTCCTCCCACTATGTGACTAACCCAGTTCCTTGGAGAAGACAGGTTGTTACAACTGGCCCATAAATGAACTACCTGGCAAACCTAAAATATTTTAACAGACGCAACAGGGGCATTTTGGTCCATTTAATAAAGTGAATTTAGAAGGACCATCTGCTTTGAAATCTTGGGGAGAAGTTCTTTGTAACTTGAAGGGAATAAATAGAGCAGCAGAAACATTTCAAAATACTGAGTAACAGGGTCATAACCAGAAGTTGCCAAAGGAGTGGGGCTGGAGAAACAGGTTACCTCGTCAGCATTGCCTTTTCCTCACCATCTGCCCACATACGCACACCCTGCACATCACACGCACACACATGCAGTAGTGCCACGCATGTTCTTACTCAGCTAAGGCTTTCCCAGTGTCTCCACAAAAATGAAGTGACTATCTAAGCACAGAGTAAATATTTGTCAAACCAATGATTCTGCAGCCTAACAAAGCAGTAGTATTTTGAACTGAGCATTAACGAAAGGCCTTTATGTTACAGATATTCTAAGTTCTAAAGTAGGGCCAACGGGTGCCATACTTTGGAACTTACACTTTTTTTTTTTTTATCTGTGTTGCCTTTTCAAATCAGCCTTGTTTTGAGAAGGAAAATCAAATGAGCCCATCTTGGGTCCACTTTCCTTGCCACTGCATGATTCATCTCCATGGTTTACTGGGCAGTGGAAAGGCTCTGTGGAAGGCTTCAGGAAATGGCTGGCAAGAGCGGGTGTCACTGTAGAAAAAAGGAGGGAGGGAAGAAGAGAGGGGCCTGTGGATAGTGAGAAAGGGATAGGCTGGCCCTGCGAGGAGATCCAGAGAGGGCTCTTGTAGAGATTTGTGGAACATAGTGCTGAAGAAAGAGAAAAATGATGTGCTTGTTTTGTGGAGCCTCCTTTGGGTACATAAAATACCCAAATGTGGCAGAATTAATCTGCAGATCACTTTGTAGACTTTTCTAGAACTTTCCAGAAGTCTTTATAGGTGCCCACATCCCTAGTAAGTATTTTTAAATCAACTTTTTTAATGAAGAAGTAATACATACTTGTGTATTTTAAAGAAACACCCAAAATTAAAAGGAAAGCACATCAACTATTGTATGTTTTTTTAAAAAAAACTGTTCATTTAGGTGTTATATGGTCTGTGACTCTATTTCCCCAGGGAAAATGCAATTATGTTTCTCTGTAATGCAGATTAAGGAGAAGGGCAGCATTTTTTCTTGGCAGCCATATTGTACCAGAAGTGTACTGCTGTGAGTGAATGCTGGAGCACCTCCTAACTTAATGCTGGAGCACCTCTCCACTCTGTCTCACATAAAGCCCACCCCCACCCACATGTCCTTAGAAGAGCACATTTCCTGAGCCAAGGATACAGGCAGAAAGGGCTGTTGTTTTCCAGGCAAAATCAGTGACAGACATACACTGAGATATCCTGGCAAAGTGATGAAAGTGCTAGAATCATAACAGGAAAATGCTACAAACCACCCAGCTATTAAAAATGTGTTGGCTACAAAGAAATAACAGTGGGGGTGGGGGATGGACTTCTCTGATGTATTTGATGTCAGAATACAGTGAAGCCTCCGCTCAAGAATTTTGTGGGGCCCTGGCTGGTGTGGCTCAGTGGATTGAATGCCAGCCTGCAAACCAAAGGGTCTCTGGTTTGATTCCCAGTCAAGACACATGCCTGGGTTATGGGCCAGGTCCCTGGTAGGGGGTGCTCGAGAGGCAACCACACACTGATGTTTCTCTCCCTTTTGATGTGGACCCTGGCTTGTGGGGTCTGCTGCATTGTGGATGAATCATGAGAAATTCACATGGACTGCAGAGTCCTGTGGAGGAAAAGGGATGGTGCAACTTTTCCTTCAAGAGGAGAAAATGCCTTGGAGTGCTTTGGCCACCCTCTCGAGGAGAGCGCCTCGACCCTTGTCTTGACAAGTTTTTATTGGGTTCAGTTTGCACAGGAATAAAGTTCATCAATCATTGTCAGGCAGAAATGATTAAACAATAGATAACATTCAAAGAACTCTGAGGGCTTATTCTGAGTCAGGGTCAGATAGTTAAAGGGCCGTAAAACTTTGTGGAACAAACTCACTTCCTGGTTGGTCCCTTACTTAAATTGAGGGTATTAGCAAAGTAGGTTTCATAGGATTTTATGCATTCTTTCTTAGGCCTGATCCCCTAGGAAACCCGCCCTTTCCAGCACAGGGCAGCATGCACCTCCAGCATTGTCTCAGGCTTAAGTCAGGCAGGGGTAGTAAGGCAGCCAAGAGATTAGGAGACTTCTTGCAGACAGAAAGAGGACTCAGGCTATGTCAAAGCCAAGGGGCGAGGGTCCATCACCCCTTTTTTCTGTAGCCCTCCAAGTCCTTCCCCTGGGCCCTCTGTGATCATGCCTGTCTTAGGTCGTCCCTCCCCTGAGGAATCTTACCCATCATTGGCTAACCAATCAAGCATTGGGGGCCAGGCAGGGTGAAGTAAAAGGAGCAGAGGTGGCACCCCTGCCAGGGAGATAGGCTTTGTCTCCTTAGTGGTTTATGGTCTCAAGGTCTCTCACTCAGCCTTAGCTATGGGTGGGGGGGGGGGTTACAGCTTCTGAAACCAGGCAGGGCAGTTCCCAATACCCTCTCTTTCTCCCTCCTTTCCCCTCTCTCTAAAAACGAATAAATAAAATCTTTTAAAAAAGAATTTTGTGGGAAGAGGTGTGACTCAAGTATTTTCATTCAAGGACTGTGAAGGCAACAGAGGACCTGTCTTAGCTGCACATGGGCTAGAAGTTATGCCTCCTGTATACTATGTTTCTGAGGGGGCGAAAAACTATTAAAAGTCCTATTCTAGGTAACTCAGAGGAGTCAAAACTAGCACTTCAAAAATGGTGGCATCACAGAATAAAAGAAGTATAGCCCTTCCCTTGTGTATTTGTAACCAAACCCAAGTCCAGCTGCCTGCTGCTATGAAAGCCAGTACTCGAGAGGCAGGTGCTGATGTAAAGGAAAGTTGTATCTTTTCAGGTTCTGGCCACATGGAAGATGGGGGACTCATGTCTTAAGGCCATCTCCACCTCTCAGTGGAGGCAGAGGTTTTCATAGGGAGGGAGATGGGGAGAGAACAGAGAGACCAGGGGAGGGGGTTGCAAGCTCTCTCCATGCAGATGAGCACAGTCCATTCTGATAGGGCAAGTGATGGTCCAGTGTGTGTCATCCTGGTTTAGCCATCCCGGCTTCATGTCATCTCAACTTCATGTCATTCCGGACCCATGGTTGAAGGTCAGCAAGTCTCCTGGAGCTGGGATGCGTGAAGGTCAGTGTCTGTATCTTTTGAAGATAGTTTCTAGGATTCTTATGTAAACACATTGTTTATCTACAAGCTACATATTAGAGTCAGCACTTACAGGATAATGTCAAAAGAATCTTGGGGTGGGTTATAGTTCCCTGTTACAATTTCCCACTGTTACATAGCGTGGATCCCAGGCTCAGAGACCTAGCCACAGGCTGAGCTCGCAGCTGTCCTCATGGTCCCAAGCTCATTGGGTCTGCCAGCACACTGCCCCTGCTGGGTTTTAGGCCCACTTTCCCGGTGGGCACAGGTTTCTGGCATCAGAGCCTTCAGCCCACAATTCACATGGATTTTCCCACCTGGTTTGATAACTCCTTCGAAAACAAACTACTGCTCGTGTGCTCCAGCATTTGCCCCCAGTGGCTGAACTTTAGTAATATTGACATGACCGCCAAGCAAAACCCTCCCTTCTCCTTAACTACCTTTACAGAGAAACACCATCGTATGCTTTTCACTGAGGAAAGAGTCATGGTTCCTGCATTTGCAAAACATGCTGAATGACCTGAGGTTTTTATTTATTTATTTTTTACTTAACAAACCAGATATACTACCAGAATAGCTTCAGAACCGTCGCCCTGTGTGCAGGCAGCCGGCCCTTAGATACGGTCCACATACGCACACTCCCAGTCACATGGAGTGAGATGCTGGAGAGAATGAAGGCGGTGGAAACTGGCCTTCACTGAAACCCTGAGCGAAAAGTATCCTACAGTTTCCAGGAAATTATGGGTCGTGATTTGTCAGCAAAGTGACCAGCAGACAGCCCACCCCCTACTCCTCAACTTATCCAAGCTGAGGATGAAGGAACAAAAGGGTTTGCTGTCTCTCTGGTTGAACGTGAAGGTGAATCAGGTCCACAGGGCCCTGCTTGTGTCTGTGATAGTCAGAGGCGTGTGCCCAGCACGAGGCCAGGAAGCAGAGCCTCCTGAGGGGCATACTGCCTTGTACTAATGAAGCCTTCGTGCCCTTTTGCCTCCCTGTTACCTGCAGCCTACTGGGAAAGTGCTTTCAGACAGGCAGCTTGTTCAGCCCCTGGTCTATATGGAGCGCCTGGAGCTCATCCGAAACGTCTGCAGGGATGAGGCCCTGAAGAACCTCTCACACACCGCAGTGTCCAAGTTCGTCCTGGACCGAATATTTGTCTGTGACAAGCACAAGATCCTTTTCTGCCAGACGCCCAAAGTAGGCAACACGCAGTGGAAGAAAGTGCTGATCGTGTTAAATGGTGCGTGCCGTGCCTGTTCTCTGCCCCACGTGAGAGACTTCGGGGTTTGCCACGGGAAAGTCACCGTGACCTGGGTCGGGGGACAGAAGGAGGTAGAAAGGAGCCACAGGGAGGGACATCTCCTAAGAGGGACTGGTAACCTTTCAGACAGTTCTCTGTTGTGTTTTTCCTACTAGTGTTGTACTTTAGAGGTTGGTGGAGAAAAGTGGACTTGAAATGTTCCACCTTTAAGGTACGGTGGAGTGTAGATTATTTTGATATTTTGTTATTCAGTAGTGAAGCATTGTGTCCATTAGGCAGTGAGCCTGTCTCTGCTGCAGGAACACGTGTGCTGCAGCGGTGCGAAGCGGTAGGGGTGCCACATGCGGTCTGAGTCGTGTGCGCTCTGTTGTGCAGTGTAGAGACAGGCCCAGACAGTAGGTCAGTTAATAAGTATGGCTGTATTCCAATAAAATTTCATTTAGGCACACTCAAAACAAAAGTCGGTGGGGTTAATTTAGATACTGATTGTTTTCAAAAGGCCACTGCCAAGGCCACGATCTCACTTTCCACAGCAGAGTGCCCACCTCAGGCAGCCACCCACCCAGTGGACCCCTGTTCGTCTCTTCAGATTCATAGCATTGATTCTTACTAGTCACTGGCTCTGTCTTCGAAAGTCAAGGCCCCACGTTCACTGAGCTGCCAGGAAGCTACCCCCATAGCTGTCCTTCCTGTCCTGAGGCCCGTGCCTCAGTGCCTGGGAGGGAAGCCTGCCAGTGGGTGTGGGGCCTTCCTTCCCCCTGGACGGCATTCTGTGCCACTTGGGTGGATAAAGAGGGTCTCCACTTTATACCAAGCATTTATATTCAGAGTATTTAACTGACCTGTTTCAGGAAATCTGGTGTATTCTTGGAAACAGATTAGATGATTGAAAAGTGACCTCATACGTTACAGTTTTTGATTATTTGCAACTCTTTTCAAAGGCTGTGTTTATAGTTTAAACCCCACTTACGTTGAACAAACCCAGGTCATTATGGGCTCCGTCACACTCAACTTTGAATGAAGTATGGGTCTGGCTGACCTCAGTGCGACTTCCGGGTGAAGAACCAGACCCGGGACCCCTGCGGAGGGTGGCCTGGGTCTCTGTCCTCCAGCCCCTACTGCTGCCACGTTCTCAGTGGTCAGTTTGTTGCCATTTGGCCTTTTCATTGGTTGGTTAGGGGAAGGGGGAGGGAGGGAAACACTTGCCTCATTTTCTGGTATATAATGAATGTGCTTGAGCAATCTGATAGAATGTTGAAATTTTGACTTGGTAGAATAAGGTTACAAGTCACATTTAAAACAACAAATGTATAAGTCTTAGAAATCTGCCACCACAGTATGAAAAGCATTAGTGTTTGAAGAAGTAACACCCACTCCCAAGGGCAGGGCAAAAACAGGAGCAGGTTTGCCAGGTGACATAGAGGCACACCTCAGAGATCCCGTGGGTTCCGTTCCAGACCACTGCAATAAAGTAAGTATTGCAGTAAAGCAAGTCATAATCTTGTTGGTGGAGGGTCTTGCCCTCAATTTACAAAAATTCAATTTGTAAAAAGACACAGTGTCCATGAAGTGCAATAAAAGAAGGTACACCTGTAATAGAAAAACAGGTGGTCCCTGTGGCTGACTGCTGCTGGCCCTAGATGCACAGATGGGGACAGGTACCTGAGCAGGTCCATGTGCAAATCCACAGAGTTGGCTCACTTCACAGTCCTGCTCATTTTAGAGCCACGCACAGCAGCTGGCACACAGTTCCGGACTGGCGCTTAAACCCGTGTGGGAAGACTGAACTAAAGAGACAACTCGGTGGTCGCTGCTCGGATGGTCCAACAGATTCTGCTGGACTCCAAGTTGACAGGGCAGGGTTAACACAAGGATGGAAGTAAAGGTTTGCAGAGGCTTGGGTAAGAACAAAGATAGTGACACTTTATTTCCATCGTCTAAGATGAGAAAAGAATAAAAACTGCCCAACCCACCAACCCAAGGAGGCCCCCCGCCGTCGCATTCATAGGCCGGCCTTCCAGCACTGCGGCTCTTGACCCTCCTGTTTTCTGAGTCACTCCTTGTCCTCCCAGACCCTGGCTTCAGTATGTGATGTCACTCCCATGACGTTAACTTCATTCCCACATTAACATCTGCGCCACTTGCCGTCTGGGGTTCTGTGAGGTTCCCTAGTGATGCAGCCTCCGGCCAGCGGGGTCCATGTGGTGTGGATGCGATGAACAAATTCACACGGACTGCAGAAGTCCTGTGGAGAAAAGGGACGGTACGGCCACTCTGAGTGAGAGAGAGAGAGGGCCCCAGCCCCTGGCTGGACAGGCTTTCATTGCTTTTCTGGGAGCATTACCTCAAGGATGGATGCACAGGTTCACTTTAGGTGATTACCTTTTACAGGTAACAGGAAAAGATGTTGCTAATTACTTCAAAGAAAAGGATGTTACAAATGCAAGGGGGAAAGTGGTTGAACTGGTTACACTCCATACCTGGGAGATTTAGCACAGATTTTAGGAAGTTACTGTAGAGATATACCATAAACATTTGCTGCCTCAATTCAGGGTGAGGGGGTTTTAGCAAAAGCAAGCCTTGAAGCAGCCTAGGTACAATGCAGGCCTGGTTCCCCACGGGAAAACTGATTCGTGCGCCCAGTTCCTGTGTGCCACCTTGATCCCACTGGTTTTCCAAATCAGGGGCTGAGCTACATCAGCTATTGCCACGTGGATCGGTTCCCTATAACCTAGGAACCACCTTAGGCCCAGGGATGTGGTCCTGGGAGCACCTTGCCTCCCTGTGATGGTGCTATGGGTGTGAACAGTGTGTTTCATGGTCCTGCTGCGCTGTGTGTCCCCAGTTTCATGGTGGAATGAGTGGTGTTGGTCTCGGGCACTCTGTCTGCATGCAGTTGTCTGTTTGTCATGGTGGATTCAACCCGATTCCAGCGCGTTCCAGGGGTAGGTATTGTCCTTCCCACTCCTTGCTCCCTCCCTTGCCCTCCTCCTCCTAACTTGTCTGTTCCCCCTAGTTGGCTTACAGATTACTAAAAGCTTTTTTTTTTTCACTCTCATCTTGCCATGTGAAGTCATCTTAGTTGGAATTCAAAGGCCTCATTCTGGATTTGGGGGATGACTTGCGGGGAACATGGGCCCAAGTCAAGAGACGGAAATCTTCTCTGAAGGTAGCACTGACCTGGCCAACACAATTTTCCCCTTGTTTACTTCCCAGGAGCCTTTCCTTCCATTGAAGAGATCCCTGAAAACGTGGTTCATGACCATGACAAGAACGGCCTCCCTCGTCTTTCCTCCTTCAGCAACACAGAAATTCAGAAGCGGTAGGAACAGGTTTCTGTGGGGAGGGCATTTTGATAAAACCCAGGCTCAGTTCCATACTTGCCCGGCGTCCCAAGGACCCCTCACATGGTCGAGAGGCAGCTGAGCACGTGCCCAGTGCACTTAAATTCAGAAGTCCTGATGAGAACTTCAGAACTGTTCACCCTTATCTTTGTGCAGCCCATTAAGATGAAGGTTATATCATTTTCCTAATAGAAATAAGTGGTCGGTTTTGTTTTGCTTTGGGTATGTTAAATTTTATGGACTTCTTACTGAATACGATCATTATCTCATAAGAAAGGGGTTTAGGTTGCAGGGAAACCCCACTTAGATTTTCAGTTTTCCTGGAGGTGTTATCCCTGCCTCCATGGTAACTGCCCCAGGAGGGCTGGTGTGGACTGGACCTAGCACAGACCGGGAGACCGGCGCCAGCGGTCACAGCAAGGATGGGCACTGGCTTTTACAAATTAGTTAGCTAATAAATTGAAAAGTTCTCTTTATGAGTTATGAAATGGCCCCATACAGCAATGTTTAAAAGGGATAAGAAAGTCAGGGACCAACTGAACTTTGCCCTGTCTCTCTCTTCAACACCTTCTCATTGGTTCTAGCCCTGGTTATGCATTCTTCCCAACCTGTACAAACCCTTCAGGATGTAGGTGCTAAATGCCAGAGCAGCTTTTGGGCCAGGGCTGTCCTGTTACCCTCCTGAACTCCTATGTCTTGGGGCTTTTATGAGAGGAACTGAGTCAAGTCCTGCAGAGCATTGAGAGCAGTTTCCGGCCTGGAGTAAGCACACTTATGACAACAGCGTCCTCGCTGTTCCGTCATTGCTGTCACTGCTGCAGGCCCTTTGTTCCCTGGTGCCACCGTTGCCCCTCCTGCAGGTCTCCAAGGCCGCCCCTCCTGCCAGCTGGAGCCTGAAGCTTCCTTCCCCCTCTTCTCCTCCCACATCCTCTCATTTTTGCTGCCCCTGGCAATTTTGAATTGAATCTTTAAAGATATAAAGTAACTTTCTCTGGCCTCAGCTGTTCCTAACTCATTCAGAATTCCTGCCCTTAGGGTTTTCTGTTCAAAGACAAAACTTTTAACCATTCTTAAAGTTTTGAAATATTCAAATAAAGGAAACCATAGGTTAAATAGATGTTTTCACAGCATCCCCCGAGGGTGAGGGGGTGGTACTGTGTGGCCTTGGACAGTGACAGTGGCTGAGCCTGCCTTTGCTCACCCGCAGCCTGGGCTACTAACGGGTGGTGCTGGAGTGGACTGAGGAGGAGGCGCTCCGGCCTCGCCTGGGCAAGGGCTCAGGACCCGGCGGCTGCTGCCCGCTGTCACTGTCCACTCCTGCCACCCTCACAACCGGCACCACCAACAGTATCCATTTAATCTCTTATTTCTCTTCATTTTTTTCTTTAGCTTGAAAACCTACTTCAAGTTTTTTATTGTAAGAGATCCCTTTGAAAGACTCATTTCTGCTTTTAAGGATAAATTTGTTCACAATCCCCGCTTTGAGCCTTGGTACAGGCATGAGATTGCCCCCGGCATCATCAGGAAATACAGGAGGAACCGGACAGAGACCCGGGGCATCCAGTTTGAAGATTTCGTGCGCTACCTGGGCGATCCAAACCACAGATGGCTGGACCTTCAGTTTGGGGACCACATTATTCACTGGGTGACGTATGTAGAACTGTGTGCGCCCTGCGAGATAACATACAGTGTGATTGGTCACCATGAGACCCTGGAGGACGACGCCCCTTACATCTTAAGGGAGGCCGGCATAGACCACCTGGTGTCATACCCCACCATCCCTCCAGGCATCACCGTGTATAACAGAACCAAGGTGGAGCGCTACTTTCTGGGCATCAGCAAACGGGACATCCGCCGCCTATATGCCCGTTTCCAAGGGGACTTTAAGCTCTTTGGGTATCAGAAGCCAGATTTTTTGCTAAACTAATGTGTAGGACTGTGAACTCAGATACCCTTGTTAGACCAGAGGCTAAGCAGATGGAGACCTGAGCACAGGAATGATGCTTCCTCCATCACCCTCCTGAAGACTCCTGCGTCGGCGATGGGCCCACAGATACCTTGGCCGCTGAAGCTGTACCCTGACCTTGATGGTGCAGTTTGAACGTCAGGTGCACTGAGGGCTTTCGTCCCCCACCCCTACGAATGCCAATAGGTCTTTGCTGTCCTTATAGAAAAGAACGAAACATTTGCAGTCTAAAGACCAGGAGGAAAAATTATATGGCACTAGGAGTCATTTCCCTCAGCTGTCAAGGAGGTGGGTGCACTGCAGCTCCCTAGGTGGCGGAGATCCCCTAGACAGGGGTCGCAGGAGTAGCACACTGCACTTTCAGGAGTCCTGAAAAGATCATAGTATGCGAAATTGCAGGGGCCAATACAGGCCCAGATCTGCATAATAAAATTACACCCCTGGCTTTCATCTTGGCGCTGCTATAATCAGAGGTAAACCATCCTTTCCATGACTGTCCTGTTCTGTGACATTCAGGGGTCACCCAAGGGCACTTTTTGGCAGCCTGACTTTTCAGAGTGCTTGCCTGTGTACTACCAGTCCGTGTTTCTGAGCCTCTGCCAGCCAAGGGATTATCTCATTCGGCCCAAGAGATGTAATTTTGGAAAGAGGGGAGTGGAGTGTATATTCTTTCCTCCTGAGAAAGCAAAGATCTCTGGGGGCCTTAAAGTGGCACGGGAAAAGGAAGGGCTGGTTGGGTTCTGGAGCTCAGGCTGCTGTGGATTTGGGCGTGCCCATCCTGGTTGTTGCCCGGATGGGCAGTGGGGACTTCTCTTCCTTTCTCCTCCAGGGCCTTCCCCTGGGGCTGAAGGCCAGCAGGGCAGCATTGCAGTCAGTGCAGTTGACTCATTTCCGTCTCATCTCAGCCAGCTGCTCACCCCTGGACCTGTTTTTGATGGTGCCATCACCACTCTGAGTTGGATAGTGAGGTTCACCAGCAATGAAATCCTGGGCTGAGGCAGCCTCCAGTAACACATCTTCCAGGCACTGAGGAGCAAGCCACGGCCACCCTGTCAGGTGCCTTCTGACCCTGAGAGCCCTTGAGATGCGGGATTGTTTCCCTGTGAAAAGTCCCAAGTGCCCATGAGCCCAGCTTTTCTTCCAGGCAACCTCAACCTTCCCTTTCTCAGAAGGGCTGCCTGAGTCTGTAAATATGAAAGTAAATTAAAATAAAAAAATGTGTCCAAACCTGACATGTGCTGCCCTTCCAGGGACGGTTCTCTTGGCCATGCATGGTCCCCGATGCCTGGCAACCGGGAGGGGGCGTGCAGGCATGCTCGGATGGCCGCTGGTGACGGGCCGTGGAAGGGGAGGCTCAGGTGAGACAGCCGCAGCAGCGCGGCTGTAGGGGCGGCCAGCGCGGCAGCCTTTCGTGCTGAGTCGGCACGTGAAGGATATAACATGAGTTACTTTTCTATAAAGTCTTGTCAAAGTCAGTTCACTCCTAATCAGCTGATTGATTACCTCTTTCATATTTGAAATATAACTGTGAGTAATATATTTAAACTTAAGGCCTTAAATTTAGTCCTAACTTTTTTTAAAAATAGCTTTTTTCTCTGAAATAAGAGTTGGAAAGTTGGGTCCCCATGTGTTCCCTAGTTCTCTGGCTCTTAGATTTAGGTCATTTTTTCTTTTTGCATTTGGGTTGTTTTCCTAACCGATTTTGCCAAGCAAGTGGGGATCGCCAGCAGAACATCTGGACATTTCACAGCATGTCCAAAGCCTTCATCCCCCACTGCGACCCCCTGCCTGTGGCTCCTGACCCCCCGCCCCGCAGCTGCCCCACCGCAGTCACCCTCTGCTGAAGTCGTTCACTGCCTTCAGTCTCCAAACTCCTTCAGAGCAGGCAGCAGGTTTGCCCCTTGCTGCTGTGCAGAGGGAGCTTTGCAAATGCCACCCGGAGCTAACCTGGCTGGTTCCTTCCTAGAAACGAACACTCTGCCTATAGTGGAGACCTCCCGTGCCTAGCAGGTGTCTTCTGGGCAGCTGTCTTAACCTGTGCCCACGTCTATTCCAGGAGTGCTGTATCCTCAGCCCTGAGCCTTCTCAGCTGACTCTGGACCTGCCAAATGGGTGGGGCTGGAGGGCCCCCACGGGTGGGGCACTACGATGGGTTTGGGGCTGAGGTGTCACCAAGGGTCAGGGCTCACAGCTTGTTCCCGGGCAGAGACACCTCCAGGTAAGGAGATGGGCAGCTAGTTGGGATGGCTGATGGGAAATGTCTAGGTGAGAACTCAGGAGTAACATTAAGCCTAGACTTGAAAGAAGCATAAAAAACAACTCTGCATCCAAGGCATGGAGGGCTGTTCCTAAATTTACAAATTTAACATTGGATTGACTTACTAGGTTTGTGTCATAAATCCTTTCTCTTACTGGATTTCTCTCCTGTCCACACATGTTAGTTTTATTGGTCTTATGTTGAAAACTGTTATAGTGAAATGTCTGGAGCTGAGATGAGGTTTGATGTTCACAGTGGCTGACTACACAGAGATGCTGCAGTTCACCAGGTGTGAGGGATGAGAGAGACCCAGGCAGCGTCCCTCTCAGGGCCCTCTCAGGGGTCCCAGAGGGTTCTTCAGGGATGTTGGTCCCCTTCCCCCACCCTGCTTCCCACTCTAAACCCCAGCCTGACCTGTCCAACTGAAACCTCCACAAGCAGGGAAGGGCAGAAACCTGGATTGGAAGGGGGAAAATAAGATGGCAGCTAAATATGAGTCCGAGGAAGCCCCACCACCTGTTCGATGAAAATTAAGTTGCTCAAGATACCTTCTCTAAGCCCTGCACCAAGGCTGTGAGGGTCCAGAGCCAAGCAAAACAGCAGGCTCACTGAAAGGGAACGGTTTCTGGCTGAAGTGACAGGTACACTGACTGGGGGGATGGAAGGGGTAGAGAGCAGGAATTGCAGTTTTCTTCTTTGCTCCCAAGCCAGTTCCCCGGTAAACTTGATAGTAGCTGCCTTGAAGCCACATAAGACAAGGCCTGGATGGGAGTATAACGTTTGTAATGTGTTTCTCTCAAGGCTGAGTCACTTTGTTTACCTGATGTCTCTATGGGCCTTGGTGAAAGCCTTTTTTAGTCTTATTTGCTATTGTCTGGAATCTTTAAGTACTCAATTCTTGTAACACTGCAAGGGCCCAAATTTCTGGTATTTTTGTTTGTGCCTACCAATTTATACTAGTCAATTCTCTCTCTCTCTCTCTCCCTACCATATATACCCCCTTCACAAATATGGAGAGGAACAATCAATACACATTACCATTTTGCCTCTTCTCTAGCAGTCTGTTTGTTCTTTGTCGTTCATATTGTCACAGGTGACAGTTTCACTCAATAGATCTCCACCACATGACATGAGTCTCAATCTTTCCAGTTCCCTCCCTCCATTCCTTCCTCCCTTCCTTCCTTTCAATCTTTCTTTTCTTTTCCTTTCCTTTCTTTTCTTTTCTTCTTTCTTTCTTTCTTTCTTTCTTTCTTTCTTTCTTTCTTTCTTTCTTTCTTTTCTTTTTTTCTTCTTCTTTTCTTTCTTCTCTTTCTTTTTGCCAGCTCCTAACCACTAAACTTTCAGGTATTTTACGTTTCTGTAACTTCAGCACCAGTATCAACATAAAAAAATTTCTTGATTAATAACATTAGCTGCTGTAACAAATAAACATGAAGATTTCAGTAACTTAAACAATAAAATGATTATTTCTTGCACACATAACAGTCCAATGGTCTGTTCCTTGTAGGCAGGATTTTTCCACTTTATGGCCCCATCATGTCCAAGGATCTCATGGTAAAGAGTACAGAGCACTGGGGACATAATGATGGACCAGTTGTGGAACTGGGCCACAGTCTTCATTCTTTTGGCACAGAGGAATTTCAAAAAAGCAGAGTCTACCTCCCCAGTCCTGCCCATATGTGTCAAGGCAGATAAGCTAGGTCATCATTGTCCTGCAAGTCTGAGGGCTTGTGATTGCCAACAGGACATTGGATTAAATAAGCCTAAATCCTGTTCACACTGCAAGGAAGCCTCAGGTTAGTTATCTATTATTGAAAAGAATTTTTTAAATAGCTATCTCCTCATATTCCCTGCTCTCTTTTACCCCAAATCAGTCACTTCCCCTCCTCCCACCCAAGAGTGTGTGACTCTCAAGGGACTTTTCCCATATTATTGTAGCTCCAGATCCTGAACACAGTAGGTGCTCCATAAATGGTGAATCAACTAGGTATAGCCATTGAGAGCAGTGGTTTCTTTGCAGGGATGACATTGACCCCCTTGGTTACCCATCCACTGAACACCTTGGCATGGCTGCAGCAGCCATTACATGTCCTTCCTCTCCAGATGCCTGCACTTAACTGTGGAGTAGTGGTTGACGGATGCTGCTTGTACCCCACCACAAAGCTTGAGAAGAGGGGTGCTAAATAAAGGGATATACACACACAGAAGCCAATTTCTAAATGTATGCTCTTACAGGGTGTGCTTTGCTTTTTCCCTTAGGAAAGTGCCCTATGTAAAAGAATAATAACAATTTGCACTTTCATCTTTTAAAGTAACAAGTGTAAGATACACTTTAGAACTTCTGTATTCCGCACATGCTAGCACAATGATCTGAGAACACTTGGCAGCTCAACTCGGGTCACAGTACTGATCTTTCTGTCTCTCCAGTTTTGCCTTTAACAGATATTTCACTAAATGGGATCACACAGTATGTAAATTCTTCAGGTTGGCCTCTTTCCCTTAGCATAGTCTTTTAGGTTCATCCCCATTGTCACATGTCAATATTTTATTCCTTTTACTGCTGAGTGGGTATTTCATCCTGTGGAAATATCACATTTTGTTTATTCACCATTTCATGGATATTTGGATTGTTTAAAGTGTGTGGCTCTTATAAATCATGCTGATATGAACATATACATTCAAGTCTTCGTATATATATGTTTTCATTTGGGTAGATACCTAAGCACAGAATTGGTGGTCATGGATACTGTTTAATAAAAGGATAAACCAAAGTAATGATTTTAAAGAAGTTTTTAAAGAACAAAAATACTTGAGCCAACCTTCATGTTACATAGAGAGTAAAGCTAAAGAACTACCCATAGCAATTCCACTGCAAAATTATCTACAAACTGGAAGGATAATAAAATCAGCAGCAATGAATTCTAGTCTTTATTTGGTCAGTAGATATTAGATATAGTGACCAAACCTGTAGACTTTCGGGCCAGTGACTGCCCCACAGAAAGGTGTGGTCACCCCACCCAGGCCAGGAGAGCTGGGAGGCCTCAGGACCTCTGCTCTGGAAAGCAGAGGTGACAGTCTGTTTCCTCCCCCCCCCCCCCGCACCCACCCAACAAAAATTATATACATGAAACCTCATGGTTAATTTCATTTAATTTTCTGGTGTTTCACATTTTTTGCCATTGCAATTATGGTATCTTTCACTGATCTTCAAAATAGCCAATTGTGGAAATGCATAAAATTTTGGATAAATAAAAACTGGTTCTTGAGGAAAGTGTCAGGGACTTCTGAACTGCATAGCATTATGTACGTTTCCAAGTAAGAGAAGAGGAGTAGGATGGCAGAAGTGAGAATACCTATTTTATGGTTGGGGACATCAAAGAAGGAGCTGCACAAGGTAAGGGGTCCCGGGGCCATCCTTTACCAGCTGTCCAGTTGCAATTTTTCTGCCAGAGTTGTCTCACCATCTTCCTCCAGGGGGCACTGTTTCCTATGTTAGTTCCCACTAAACCCAGGTCTCCTTCCTGGGAACAGGGACACTCACTAAGATAGTCTTAGAAGCTGCAATGATGACAGTACAAAACACTACTCTACTGAAATTAGGCCCAGAACAAACATGGTCAGGCTTTCTCTACTGAAAAGCAGAGGGTAGGAAATCAAACTAAGTCTACAGAGAGCTTTCCAACAATCTCAGAGCCATGGAAAATGAAATTGTGTTGATTTCCTTAAATCACAAACTCTAAATACAAACAGTAGAAGATTTCCTTCCCAGAAGATAATTCTTACTAAAAGGCTGCTAAAGCCTGAAGGGTTTTTCATTTGTTTGTTTGTTTGTTTGTTTGTTTTTTGGTTGTACTGGTGGTTAGTTTTTAATCTGTAACCTCTTGTTTTGGTCTTCAAATGCCTTCACCATGATTTTACTTATGCTAGAACTTGCCCCAGTGATAGTTGGAATAATTCGAGATAACTCTCTGTGTTTTGCTCTGAAAGCAATAGGGAACTGCCAAGAGCAGCTATCTGTTTGCTAAGGGCTGTCTTCCCCTGCAGGGCAGAAAGCAGCTGTTTACCACACAGGGCTCAGCTGCCTCAGCCTGAACACACACTCTCTAGGGGTTTGATGGGAGTTTTATAAAAAGAAATCTTTCCCAATACCTGTCCACAATTTCACACTCATCAGCTTCGACAAAACCCAGACATGAGTAATTTTCCTATTCAATAATTGTGTGAACTTCAAATTATTCTACAGAATGAATTTCTTTTGCTTAATAAGAACCCAGAAAACATAGTTATCTATATAGACATAGTAATCAAGAAAACATAGTAATTAATTGAGCCCTGGGTGGTGTGGCTCAATTGGTTGGAGCAACATCCCATAACTGAAAGGTTGCAGGTTCCATTCCTAGACAGGGCACATGCCTAGGTTGTGGGTTTGATCCCAGGTCCAGGAGCCTATGGGAGGCAACCAATTGATGATTCTCTCTCACATCGATGTTTTTCGTTCTCCCTTCCTCTCTCTCTAAAAGCAATTTTTAAAATGTCCTTGGGTGAGGAATAAAAAAAGGCATGCAGAAAAAGTTTTGTGCAAGATATATATGTACATATCTGTGTGTACATGTGTGTCTATCTGTACACAGGTACACATATGTACATGTATATGTAATTTAGGTTAATTTCAGTAAGCCTACCACTTCCATTCTTGGCAAACATAAAATGTATGTTTTGTTTTTATGTGAATCCCTTTGTTTTCATTCTTTAAAAGCTTTGTGCTCTATTCATTGGCTGGTATCTTGCTTTCTTTGTTATTTATCATGTACATACTCCAATAACAAACTTCAACCTCTGTCACATGAGATAATTGTCTCCCATGCAGGAAAGCCACAGCATCCCATTGATTCTGCCTTCTCAGTATTAACGGAAGATAGCTTTTAAAAATGTAGGTAGTGCCCTGGCTGGCATGGAGCAGTTGACTGGGTGTGATCCTGCAAAGGGAAAGTTCCTGGGTTCAATTCCCAGTCAGGGCACAGGCCTGGGCTGTGGGCTTGGGCCCTAGTTGGGGCACGTGTGAGAGGCAATCCATCGATGTTTCTCTTAAACATCAATGTTTCTCTCCCTCTCTTTCTTCTTCCCTTCCCCTATAAATAAATAATTAATTAATTAAAATCTTTTTAAAAATAAGAAATAAAAATGTAGGTGGGAACCTACATGCAGCCACCTGTAGAGGCCTTGGTGGGTATGGCCCTTTAAACAATAAGTGAAGAGTCGGAAGGAGTGTAGTGAGGGAGCTGAGAAGTGGGTACCAGGCCCAGAAAGAGCTGTGAATGCAGACAATGCAGAATGGGTAGGTTTGTTCTATGCCTCCCCCCAACCACCCATTGCTTGCTTATTCACCAGATGATTTGGGAGAATGGAAACAAATAGCCTGGTGGTATATAAAGCACCGGCTGGAGGAGCGGTGACAGTTGAAACTCTTTCCGGAGGCAGAGGCGCTGGCAGATGCCGTGTTTGCTTTCCACTTGTCCTGCTAACCCAGGGGGCGAGCTTGGATGTGGCATGCTTCTGCCTGCGCAGGCAGTGCAGCACTTCCCGCTCCTGGCTGGGGCAGGCAAGTGCAAAGAGTCGTGGCATTCTCCCGCTCCCCTGCCAAAGATGGCAGGCATGTGCAGGGAAGACACTCCCCCGCTCCCTGGCATAGTATGGCATTTATGTAGTACGTGGCGAGCAGCAAGGTCAGGGAAGTATGCCCTGCCTCGACCTACAGCACAGGCTACTCCTAATTTCCAGGTGACCAGGTGGAAGTCAACTTGCATTAAAACAAACATCAAGGTGGAAACAAGACCACAGTCAGCCCTTGATTATCCAGGAACAAACTAACTGTGACAGGTACAGCAGGAACCTGGATCAGAGGGGTTGATCTGCCCAGCAGGCACCTTTAATTAGGCTGATAATTGGACATCAGCTAATTATAATGCATTTCTACTATCACAGTCCAAAAGAAGAGAGCCAGCAGACTGGGTGATCAGCCCAGGAATCACACTCGTCCTTGGGGGAGCGAAAATGGAGTGGGACCTGAAGCCCAGCCAGCCTGGTTGCCCTGGGATGGAGCCAGGACTAACCAGGAAAGATGAGCTTACCTGGTTGTGCTGAGCTTCAACCATAGTTAATCCACAACATGCAACCAAAAAAATGCAGAGGTGATAGAACTCAGTAAGGTAATTCCTGAAGGTGAGCTCCTGAGGGACCCCATCATGATGAAAGAGGGTCTCTAGCAATCTGGCTCCAGGGTGCTTACCCACTGCTCTGCCCAGGCTCTCCATGTGGAAGGTCAAGCCCTGTGACCTCTGCTGTGTTCATGATATATAATCTGACAGGCATAACTGGGAGCACCCACTATAGATGCTTTAAATTACTCCCAACTGTCATATAATTTTGGTCACTCTAATGATGATAATCCTTCTATATGACCCTTCATATTTTATGTAGCACTTTCATGTACACTAGGTCATTGGATCCTGAAAACAGCTCTGGGGATTAGATAGAACACTGGTTATTGCCTCATTTGTAGATGAGGGAATTGCAACCCGAAATTACATAGTAACAGTTATAATAAAGACTGGAATCTGTGTTTCTTTATTCCCAGGTAAGTCATCTTTTCATCATATGGCACGGGTTGACTATTGCTCTTAATGCCCACTGCAGTGCACTGGAATAGTTTTAAATTAATCTTGTTAAATGAAGAGCCTGTGGAAAACTTAAAATACCAATTTCTTTTCTTTTGGAATTCCTGGGGCCAGAAAAGCTGTTTGCTTTAGTAGTTTTCTTCCTGTGTTTGTTTCACTTATTACCCAGTTTAAATTTATACTGATCTTAAGAGTGGAAGAATTGTTTTTACTTCAATAATAAATATTGAGTATGTGGGATAGTTTATTTCCTATTATTCTATGCATTCCAAATTCTATATATTTATGCATATGATACTTCAACTATGTACTCCATCTTTCTGTCTGGAGGCAGATTCTGGACCTGGAGCAGGGAATGGATCCCAAACAGAATAGAATTCTCTGAGTTTAAGAAGCGGAGATTGGAGGACAAGCAACTGGAAGCTGTGGTATAGAGTACAAGAGAAGAGAGAGATACAGAATGAAAGACAGGAAGAGCTATGGAAATTTGCATGAGTGTCCCCTTGAATCTTTCCTGAATAATAGGATGAGACTCCATGAGGTAGAGCAAGTAGAGATCAGAGAACAATGAGCTCAATGGCTCCCAGAGCTCATGCAGTCCTAGGAATTATACAGGCCCACCATTGTCCAGAGTAACAGTCCTCCTTAATTGTCCAGGTACTCAGTAGAAAGCCCCAAAAGAGCCACAGCTTAGAAGTGGGGCTATTCTATCCCTAAAATAAAGGTATCTCTAGATCCATCATAACAAAGCTTAAAAGAAGCCTCAAAAGGGACTGAAAGTAACTTAACCTACTACCAGAACAATGTCCACACTTTTTTTTTTAATCCTCACCGAAGGTCATTTTTTCATTGCTTTTAGAGAGAGGAAGGGAGAAAGATAAACATCAATTGGTTGCCTCCCGGACATGCCCAGATGGGCCTGGACCAGGAATTGTATTCACCTGGACCAGGGGTTGAACCTGCAACCTAGATATGTATGTACCCTGACCAGGAATCAAACCCAATACCTTTCAGTTATGGGATGACCAACCAACTTAGTCACACTGGCCAGGGTAATACCCTACACTTTTTAAAGAAAACAAAATCCAGATGCTCATCAAAGGAAAAATTACAATTTCCAGCATCCAATTAAGAATTGCTAGATATGGCCCTGCCTGGTGTGTCTCAGTGGATTGAGAGCCGTCCTGCAAACTGAAAGGTCACCGGTTTGATTCCCAGTCAGGGCACATGCCTGAGTTGCAGGTCACGTCCTCAGCTGGGGGCATGCAAGAGGCAACCAGTTGATGTATCTCTCACCCATTCATATTTCTCTGACTCTCTCTTTCTCCTTCCCTTCCCCTCACTCTAAAAGTTAATAAATAAAATCTTAAAAAAAAAATCTGCCAAGAAACAAGGAAAAAAGTGACTCTTAACTAGGAGAAAAATCAGACAATGGAAGCAGATCCAGAAATGGCAAAATTGGCAGAAAAAGGATGTTAAAATAATTGTTATAATTATGTTTAAGTATTTAAAAGTAAAAATATAGTAAGGGGAGAAGTGGAAAAATATATAAAAGAACAAAATGGAATCTGTAGAGATTAAAACCAACATCTGGAAATTTAAAAAAATCATCAGATGGGAAAAAGAAATCATAGATTAGACCCTGAAGAAAAGATTAGGGAACTTGAAGATGTAGCAATAGACAGCAATTACTAACTATCTACCATGAAGCATGGAAAGATGAAAGACTGAAAATAAGGGAACAGGGCCTCCATGACTTATGCGACAATATCAAATAGTCTACCATTCATGTAATTGGAATACCAGAGGAGAAAAAGGATAGAAACATATATATGAAGAAATAATGGCCTCTAAATCCCCAAATTTGATTTTAGCTATACACCCACAAGTCTAGCAAGCACACTAAATTCCAAGAATGGTAAACACAAAGAAAACTACCCTAAGACACATAAGATTTCTAAAAAAAAAAAAAAAAAAGTGATAAAGAGAAAACTTAAAGAGCAATTGGAAGAATAAAAGGACATACATAAAGGGGAACAAAAATAAAAATGATCACAGATTTCTTTCTTTTTAATCCTCACCTGAGGATATGTTTTTGTTGATTTTTTTTTTTTTTTGAGAGAGAGAGAAACATCAATATGAGAGAGAAACTTTGATTGGTTGCTTTCCATGTGTGCCTCAAGCAGGTATCGAACTCACAACCTTTTGGTGTATGGGATGATGCTCCAAGCAACTCAGCCAGCCAGCCAGGACATAATAACAGATTTCTTATCAGAAATTATGCAAGCCAAAAAAATGGAACGACATCTTTAAAGTGCTGAAAGAAAGTAACTTTCAACATAGAATTCTGTGCTCATCAAAAATAGTTTTCAAAAATGAAAGCAAAGAATTTTTTCAGAAAAAAATCTAGGACATCATAGCACAAAAGGTGGGGTGGAGAATGTAAATGTATGGTTCAAAATTTTTTGCCTTATTACTGAGTTGATAAAATAATCTATAATAAACTGACATAGCAGCCAGTATGAATGTTTTCAACCATAAGTCAAATCGAAACCCTTCCACAGCATCCCACTTCACTCAAGGTAAATGCCAAATCTCTACACCTGTGAGACTGGGCATAATCTGAACCTCGTCCCTGTTCCCACCACTGTGACCTCAGTTAATAATACATTATCGGAAATTTATGTTTATGATCTTATTTCTTTTATGAAGTTTCATCATGAATTCGTGATTATTTTTTCTCTGGAAAGTATGAAGGATGCCTTTTTAAGATACAAGGCACATACCCAATACTGTCAGCCTCCTTTGCCTTGTCTGTAGTTCACTCTGACATGACACGAACTTTCTCACAGTTCCCATCACTCCTGCTCCGCCAAATGCTCCTTCCTCCTTGATTGGAATTAAAGCCAGAACAGAAGTTCTGGCTCATTGTGTTAACTTTGAAAATAACTTTTTTAATGGAAATAAATAGCCTAAAATAAATCACTCTTTGAGCAGACTTCCAGCAGCTGTGAAAATATTGGACTCCTGTAATAATTTTGTGCAAATTTTAGGCAACTCTAATCTGTAGCAAGTAACCTAACAACAACAACAACAACACTAACAGTAATGTAGAAATATAGATATGCCTATTTGGCAAGAGGTAGTAAGAGTTGTTGGGTTTTTTTTTTTTTTATCAGAACAGGGCTTATTGACTGCCCCCAACCTCTTTTTTAACCTGTATTTATTCAGAAATGCTCAAGTGAATATGAAATGTGCATGCATAACAAATTTCTATAACATTCACAGAGTTGTGACTGACTCCCATTTAGCTGTTATTAAACTATATCAGCTCACGTATGGGTTGGTAAATGTTATTTTGTACAATAGACTTCCTATGTAGTGGTTCTGTTACCCTCAGTATTTTGCTAATTACTGAAGGGAAAGGGGAACAAAGGGAATGAGACACTGAGCTTAGTAAAATGGGGAGCATGGGCCTGCTTGCTTAGCTGGGAAGCTACAGTTTTACACCCCAGGGAGTCAGAGCATTGCTCTGCCAAGGGGATCAACACTCCTCCCCCAGAGGCCTAACTAATGGGTGGATCTATCAAAAACCCACAGAAACTTGGGAAGTTGGTCAGTCATTTTGAAAAAAGTACCTGGGATCCTAAAAACCCAAGCTAATATGACCCCAGGGGAACAAAGAAGTGCTCTGGAGTGTAAATACCCTTGGTAGTATACTTGCTCCATGGACTTGCACATCTTCTCTCCAGAGCCATGTGGCCTTAGCAGCCGCGTGACCCATGACTGTGTGGCCTGCACACACAGGCTTCAGGAGGGAGCCTGACCCACAGCACAGCAGCGGACTGCAGCTGGAAACCTGTGCTAAGCTAGCCGGATGCTGGATTGGACTGCACTTTAGTACTGAACTGAAACTCTTGGCAGTGGCCTTTATACTGGCCCTTCTGGATGCAAGATTGGACATTTTCCGGGGCAGGACAGATGGAGATGGGACATTGGGAAGTCAGGAGAGGGGCTTCCTTATTTTACATCATCAATAAAGTTTATCACAAATCCTCAACCTCCCATGTGAGTCTCAGGAAATTCTTTTCCTCATGACACTGCAAGAACTCATTTTCCACCAGTAACAATTGGAGTATATATGTGTGGTCTGACATATTTGGAAATTGAGAAAGAAGCAGTGTAACTGGATGTTGAGGGCCGTATAGCAAGATGGGTTAGCACTATCTCCTCAGGAAGACAGAATCTGGGAGAGATTGAAAATTCCCCCAATAGCTAGGAGAGTAACATGCAAGACCCAGCAGGCAAGAGAGGGTTGGAGAGGCTAGCAGAAGCCTTGAGAGGGGGGCTGGTATCCAGACACACCCCTGGTTCTTCCCGGTGGGGAAGGCTGTATAGAGGTAAGATAAATCCTTGGCAAGTCAGGGAAAACTGCCTGTGTCTTTGCAATAGGTTCGCCTCTGCATTGGGCCATGGCAAGGCACAGCCGGAGGTCTTTCCTCCCCTTGTTCAATAACTCATGTAACCACTGATTATGTTTAGAGTCAGAATAGGTTTAAACATAAAAGAAAATACGAGTTACATCCAATTAAGTTTTACACTATTGTTCCATATTAATGTTTTATTACTATGCTTGATGTGCAGGTAGAATTTTCAGTTTATTCTCAACATTTGCCAGGTCTCCTATGAATATCATTATCATACCTACCGAGCTGTGTTAACACCAACATAAACTCTTCTGAGTATCAGAAAATAATAATACAGAATTCTACTTTAGAGATTCTTATATTTCTTCTAGGGCAAAAAAAGAAAAAACTCCATTATTCATGAAAAGAGTTGAAAAGAAATCTATTTGATAAAACCCACGTTGGCCTGTCTAAGGTGGAGGAACTGCTAGGACAGAGACCGCTCGTCACATTTGTGGCTTGAACTGTCAGGGTTTTTCAGATCGTGCCCACATCACGGAACCTGTTTGCTTTGCTACCCCACGTCAGTTCGCTGCAGCAAAGACTGAGCAAGAAAACCTCTTCACTAGCTGACGGTGTGGACACAAAAGGAGTTCTGCCTAAAGAAACCTTGCACAGTGATCTGATCATAAATTACACACTGGGCAGCCCATGGTGGGTAGTCACACCCGGGGCACATAACTTCCTTAGTAAAAGGCTCATTTTTGTTCTAAGCAAGCTCTCGCCTTTGTTTCTGGGTATCTAGGTTAACCCACCTCTGTAATGCTTTATTTCAGAACCCTCCTTCTATTAAAAAATATTTTTATTTATTTATTTTCAGATAGAGTGGAAGGAGAGGGACAGAAACATCAATCAGTTGCCTCTCACATGTCCCCAACTGGGGACCCAACCCACAACCCAGGCATGTGCCCTGACTGGGAATCAAATCTGTGATCCTTCAATTTGCAGGCCAGCACTCAGTCTGCTGAGCCACACCAGCTGGGTTGAGAACCCTTGTGCTAAAGCTTCACTGTCCACAAGGGAACATAATCTTAACCATCCATAATCTGTTCCCCACCTTGCTTTCGCCCACCATATATAATCTTCCTTTCCTTCCCTCCTTTACTCCAAATGCATAAAAGAAACTGCAAAACTGTCACTAAAGCATTTGAGATCTTGCTCTCCTGCAATTGTCAGTTTGGGCTCAAATAAACTCTTAAAAATTCTCTGTAGGTTTGGACATTTAAAATGTGGACACTGGTAAACAAATTTACGCATGTATAAAAACAATAGCCACTATTTCCAGATCATCTGAGGTTTTTTCTTTTCTTTCCTCCTGAATCTGTTTTTCTTTTTCAACTTCTGTTTTTGTTCAATGACAATAGTCAAATAGTCTTATGCATGTTTCTGATAGACCTGTATCTATTTATTTATTTACCTATCCTCTGCTTGTAGCTTGTTCAGTTTTTATTGAGTAAACACACCCATGAACCAGCACCCACATTAAGAAACAGCATTGCCAACACCTGAGAAGCCACCCTTCTTTCACCCCAGGTACTGTACTCTGACTTCTAAGAGGTTAGATTCGTTTTTCCTGGTATTGAACTTTTAATAAGCAAGATCACACTTTAGTGCCCACTTGGGTATGCGTTCTTTTTTCTCAACAGCCCGTCTCCGAGATGTGTCCGTGTGGTTGTGCGTAGTTGTAGACGTTTCTGTGGATCACTCTGCAGTGTTCCACGAGCTGAACACTGCAAATGCATGCCATCTGGGTCATTTCCAGGTTTTTTTCACTGTTAGAAATAGTGCTGCTATGGACATTCTTGTGCATGTCACTGGGTAAACAGGCATGTGCATGTGTGGCGGCACTAGGAATAGAATTGCTTGGCCACAGAGTATGCATTTGTTCACCTTATCAACACTGACAAGCAGTTTCAGAGTGAATACATCAAACTGTACCCCCAGTAGAAGTGTAGCAGCCTGGCAATATTATTATTTATTTATTTTTCACTTTTTATGGAAGTATGATGTAAACTCAGAATACAACATTAATTTAATTAAAACCATCTTCTCCAAGATGTTTACTCTGCTAAGTCAATTAACCCTCCCTGTCTGCAGAGGGATCCTGGCACAAAAGCAAGCTAGCACTCAAAATCTGATAAATCAGCAGCATCCCGGGATAGGGCCTTTGTTCCAATCTTGCCTCTCTCCTCCACCGGCTCTGCTCTGGTCAGATCATCCAGCCTCTCTGTTTTCTGTTTCTTCACCCACAAAATGGGAATTTAAGAAAAATTTTATACACTTAAATTTTTGTGAGACTTCATTTTACTTTTTTATTTTGACAATTTATAAATGCATGAATTTAATTAAAACCTTCTAGAATCTGTGAGTAGGAACAGTTTAAAATTTATTTGTAATATAGCAAACTTAAACTTTTTTCTTTCAGGCTTTTGAAGGTGCCCCTAATTCTAATATTCCAGGATTAGTAATTAATTCATAGACACCTTTTATCTCTGCATAAATGTATACATGTAATCCAACCAACTTCCCTGACTCACCTTATATTTAAACATATTGCTCTAATACCTAGACAGAACACCAAAGAGAGCTGCTAAATTTCATAGCCACTAACATAATTAACATGTGTTATCTGAACGTATTCCAACACAATATTTCTGACAATCCTCAGTTTTATCTACCTGGACATGAGGTAACACTCTTTTATTTAATGCATTGGATTGGTATTTCAGCCTTATTAGCCTGCCAGAAATCATGAACTAAAACATCATTTATTCTCACACTAACCAATTTGTTATCCCTTATAAAAATGACTGTCATACATTATAGGCATTATTTAAATATTGCCAAAGGTAAATGGGTTATTTTTGTAGAAGATCATAAGGTTAGACTAGAGCACTCAAAATAATGTAGAAAACAAAAGAACTTGTATAAATATTTTCATAGGAGGTAACTTCCAGGTGAAAAGTTGAACAGAGGAAGGCCAGGCTAAGGAACATCTCGACAACTGGAGTGCCACAGCTCCCACTGCAAATGGACTGCAGGTGTCTGCATCCTGGCAATGAGGAGAGATGGCGGCCGGGCACGCTGTGGTGGGTAAGATCAGAGGATACCGGAACCCATTGCCAGGATTCAAATCTCCTGAGTCCAACTCTCCCTGCCTCAATTTCCTCATTTTTATTTTTAAGATAAAATAAGAGAAGTGAGGAAGAAGTTGGAGAGTTAGTGACTTCTACTAGTTGGGAGAAGCAGGGGTGTGTTTCCTTCATTAGAAGATGAAGCATCAAAGCACCTGTCTGGGCACAGGTGCATGCACACACCTTCCCCGGTTGGACCCAGAGCTTTGGGATTGGTCAGGAAGCTGACACAGATGCTGTAGTATTCCATCTGCTCAATGCAGCATCGGAATGTTCTTTCTGTGGTCTCAGCTGTGGGCTGGCTCACCCTGGCCTTTGGTGCACCGTTGCTTACAGAGCTGGTGTGCTGGTGTGCTGGGGTCACCAGTCCCAGCTAGCATCTAGGCCAGGGGTGTCAAACTCATTTTCACCAAGAGCCACATCAGCCTCGAGGTTGCCTTCAAGGGCTGAATGTAATTTTAGGGTTGTATAAATGTACCTACTCCTTAACTAAGGGCAAAGAGCTCTACATTTGGCCCTCTGAAGGCAACCTCGAGCTGATGTGGCCTCCGGTGAAAATGAGTTTGACACCCCTGATCTAGGCCCTTGGGTCTGACTCTCCAGGCATCCAGTACCCATCTTGACAACCGTCAAGAGGGGTTGCTGTATTGTTTGGCTGGTGTGATCCAAGAGGCTCCTTCTCAGCTCCCTAGTGCATCAGCACGGTAGAGCTCTTGCTCCAGATGGTTTATGATGTTAAACAAATCAGATCATTGAAAGCAAATGCTTTTGTCTGGATCACTAAACATAATGCACTTGGATAGCAAATCAATTTCCTTGTTGCCCTCCCAGTCTTCAAAGTCAAAAGCACAACACATTCTGGTGTGTGTACGTGTGTGTGTGTTTGAAGTGGGGTGTCAAGGGTGGGTTGGTAAAGAAAGCTCCCGGCGTGGCCATTCTTCAGGTTTTAATTATTCATCCACTGGCACCAGTGTCCTACTGAATGGAATCAGCCAAGGTGCTACAGGGTCATGCAGGCTTTGTGGGCTTAAAAGAGGTGAGGCATTCATTCTGCAGAGGTTTATTGGGTATAAATTACAAGGTAGGCTGCATACTGTGAGGTGTTGGGAAGATACATCACCACGTCACACAAATTCACAGTGTTGTGAAGGAGGCAGGCACAGGGGTCAGGTGGTGAGGGAGTACAATGCAACTAACATCTTCCAGCTGCCTGTGCCAGTGGCTCATGGTCCTTCTCGTATTTTTGAACAGTTTAAGCAGTTTTAGGGTATTGACTTTTTCCAAATTTATCCCCCAAACCAAACTGGATCAGGTTTCCATGTATTGTATGTTGTTCAGCCTCTACCAGCATATAAAGGATTCTGTAACCGAGCAGCCTGTGGTCCAGCCACCTGCTGCTGTGCACAAGCATAACATGGAAATAGGTGAGCAAAGAAAGAGATTTTTATAAACAGGGTTTCCACTTTGGGGGAGCTTAGGTCTCCTCTGCTCCAACCTATTCTCTTCCACAAAACACAGAAACCCCCTGTTCCCAGAAAGACTGAAATCCAAACTCATGCCCCAAAGTTCCCCATCATTCCTTACTCATCCTTTTGGAGGCCAACGTGTCTGTATGAACTTGTCTCCATCCTCAGGCTCTCTCCCCCTGGGGTGTGCACTTGAGGGATCCAGTGTCACCATCACCCCATGCTATTTCCCTTTCTCTTCTGGGGCCAGGTACATAGCAACTCACTCCAGCCAGTTGTGCAAGGGGCTCTCTCTTTGGGGCTCTGGCACACAATGCTGCTCACACCCCTGGGGCTGAGGAACTTTCCTGGCCCACACATCTGTGTGCCTCTCTCAAGGTGAGGGAATGGAAGCAGTCCAGGACCCTTGCCTTGTGAGCCGTGTAAGGTTGCCGTGTCATGGCAGCCCCACTGCTGGCGAGGCGTATATCCTGCAAGTGGGTGTGTTCCAGACCAGGTGAGCAGGGCAAGACAAGAACTGTGAGTGGGATTGGCTTCCTGCAGAGTCCCACAGTACTCTGTGCCCCTCCCCAACTGGGGGCAAAGGGCAAGAAAGTGTGAGCTCCTGCATGAGCACCATTTTAAATCTTTCCCCGCAAATCCCACGTGCTGTGAAAGTGTCCAAATCCCAATCAGTTCAGACCAATACCTGCCATGTTTTCAGCCCCACAGTGTCTCTGCCCCTCTTCTGGCCGCCATATTCTGGAGTTTCCCAGCCTCGCACAAGGGCACGAGCATCTTGGCCAAAGGAAGTGTGTCCAGCCCGCACAGCCTGTGCGGGTTCTGTAAGGCCCGGCTCACCTGCTGGCTCAGCCCACTGATTCATGGAGCCACACTGGCTTTGTTTACAGTTGCCCTGGGGCATGGAAGCCTGTCAGACCCCAGCTCCAGTTTCAATCCTGGGCTGCCTTTGGTGATTCCTGCAAGCCCCTCCTCTCTGGGGAGGAGGTGCTGGTTCTCATACTGCTTCTGGGGTCCCCTCCTCTGCTCCCCAGCAATCTGACAAGACCCACACTCTGTTACAATTCTGGGATTGAGCTGGAGAACTTGTGCTGTTTCAGTAGAGCTTTTGTTTGTAAATGTGAGAATGAGGTAGGACTGGGTATGTGTGGTGGCTCCACATTCGGTCTGTGTTACTGCCTGAAAAAATGAGAAAAGAGGTGGGTTGCAGAAGCATAGTGACAAACAAGTTTCTAAATACTGGAGCAGCACGCATTCATTTGTTTTAATTACTTTCATTTTTAAATATGAACAACCTCCCAGAGGATTAAGGCTCATGAATAAGCTTAAATCACTGCACATAAGTAATCATCTAGCACATCTTGGAAAGTGGATATAAATACTTTAAAATTTGGGTATTTGAGGAGAGGCGTTTGGAGAGGAGGTGGCCAGTAGTGAAATATTTTGAACAGAAAGAGGCGGTCATAAAAGGAGGGAATAAAGATTCACCAAATAATTTACCAAATAGTTCTGGCTCTATTCCTTTCTTTCTCACAGAGGCTAAGTTCAGATTTAACCAGTCCTATCCCTCCCTCATCAGTCCCTAAAATCACACCAATTAGAGATTTAGTGAATTAACAGTCAAAATGTTCTGGGAGAGATGGAAAGGAAAGGAGTAAGCATCAATCATTTTAATCTGATTAATCTGCATAAAGCAAATGGACATTTTGACTGGACAAAAATGGTAGGGATTTCTACAAGGCACTGTTTCTTGAACTATCTTTAATTCTGAATGCATTGCAGGCAAAAATACTTTTGTAAAGCACACTAAAAAATTACTAGAAAAATACAAGGAAATAAATGAAGATACACAAAATACAAGCCCAGGATTTTAGGAATAGATTCAACAGATTATGTTCAACATAAAATTACATTTCAATAAATACTATAAACAGAGATATGCTGTAACTTTATCTTAAAAAATTAAAAAGAAAGAAGCTAGTTAGTTCTAGCTCCCCTTGGTTCACCTGGGTGGTGTACAGATGGAGAAAGACAGCCTTATCACCACTTAATATGCTGTAGTCAACAGAACAGGTCACATTTGTCTCCTCCTTTTGTCCTGCTCTCAACTGTACAGATGTCTTTGCTGGGGAGCTAGTGATACTGAGTGTTGGCCTTTTTGTGTTGCTGTCTTGCCATCACCCATTCCTACAGAGACACTAAGGAAGAAGGGGCAGTTACAGAATCCAAGGACTAATTCACCTGCTTCATAATTTCTCCAAGTTTCAGCCCTGATTTTAACTGTGTGAACGACTGAAGAAAAGGCCAGAGCACTTTTGCCTGAGTGTGAGTTCTGCTTAGTGGTTCTGTCTCATATAAGGCAAGGTTGAGTTTTACATAATTTATAAATTTCGGGTGTGTATGTGTGCTTGTTCTAATTAGATTCTCATAAGATTTGGTAAATGGGATAGCATATACCTCACACTTCTAGTAAATATTATGAGTGACACATATTTAGTTGTCTTGTTAAATCTTTTTCTAATTATATTTTATTGATTGTGCTATCACAGTTGTCCCATTTCCCCCC
>PVKU01008688.1:0-70684 GCA_004027475.1 Anoura caudifer | reverse complement strand
CAAGAAGTATCTGACATTGACCTGAACCAGATTCCTTCCCAAGAGACCCCAATACTAACACACCTGGTGGCAGGCTTCAGATCACATCAGAGCATGGCCTCATTAGCTGCACAAGTGGTTCACCCAAAGTGTCACCATGGCAGTTACCAGACCCTGCTTGGCCAAATTCTGCCTTGGGAATTCAGTCCCTGAACAATAGCTCATACACTGTGTTTGAGGTCAATCCTCATGGTCAGCCAGACTGAGGGATAATCCCACCCATGGATGGGCCAACAGCAGTCAAGATCCAACTACAACAGCAGGACTCACATAACCCACACAAGGGACATTCCTAGACCACCTAGACTGAGCCTCACAGGGCACCTACTGCTTAAGGCCACTGTGCCAAGACTGGGAGACATAGAAGATCTACCTAAAACACAGAAACAAATACAGAGAGGCAGCCAAAATGAGGAGATGAAGAAACATGTCCCAAATGAAAGAACAGGAGAAATTCCCAGAAATAGTAATAAATGAAATGGATGTAAGCAATCTACCAGATGGAGAGCTCAAACAATGTTTATAAGGATGTTCAAGGAACTTAGGGGAAGAATGAATGAACTCAATGAGAACTTTTACAAAGACAGTGTAAGCATGAACAAAGACATAGAAACCACCCAAAAGAACCAGTCAGAAATGAGGAATAAACTATATGAAACAGAAACTACATTAGAAGGTGTCAATAGCAGATTAGATGAAGCAGAGGATCAAATTATCAATTTGAAGACAAGGTAGCAGAAAACCCCCAAACAGAGCAGCAAAATGAAAAAAGAGTTTTAAAAAATGAGGATAGTTCATGGGACCTCTGAGACAACATCAAGCATAACAACATTCACATCGCAGGGATACCAAAAAGAAGAGTGAGAGCCTTGGATTGAGGGGTTACTGAACACTTCCCTAATCTGGTAAAGGAAGTAGACATACAAGTCCAGAAAGCATAGAGAGTTCCAAACATGATGAACCCAAGGAGGTCCACACCAAGACACATCACAATTAAAATGCCAAGCCTTAAAGACAAAGAGAAAGTCTAAAAAGAAGCAAGAGAAAGGCAGTTAATTACCTACAAGGGATCTCCCATGAGACTGCCAGCTGATTTTCAATAGAATTATTTTGGGACAGAACAGATTTATAAGAAATATTCAAAATGAAAGAACAAAATGACCTACAGCCAGTACTACTCTACCTAGCAAGCCTATCATTTAAAACTGCAAGAAAAACAAAGAACTTTCTAAAGGGAAAAAAAAAAAAAGCTAAAAGAATTTATAACCACCTAATGAGTAGTACAAGAAATGTTAAAATACTTCAAAAAGAAAAGCAAAGGGGGAACATAATTATAAAGAATAAAATGGCAATAAATATGAACCTATCAATAATCACTTTAAATGCTAATGGATTATATTAAATGCTCTAATCCAAATGCATAGAGTAGCTGAATGAGTAAGATAACAAGACCCAGATAAATGCCTGTCTACAGGAGACACACCTTAGAATAAATGACACATATGACACATATAGACTGAAAAAATATAGGTATGAAAAAAGATATTTTATGGAAATGCAAATGAAAAAGGAGCTGGGGTATTAATAGTTACCTCAGAAAAAAGACCTTTCAACAAAGACAAAATTAAAAGACAAAGGAGGACATTACATAATGATAAAGGGTTCAATCCAACAAGAGGACATAACCCTTGTCAATATTTATAAGTGCAACACAGGAAAACCTAAATATATAAAGCAAATCTTAATTGATTTAAATGGAGAGGTCAACAGGAATAGTCTTAGTAAGGGATTGTAAAGCATTTTTGATATCAATGGATAGCTCTTCCGGACAGAAAATCAACAAGGAAACATCAGCCTTCAATGACACACCTGGTCAGATGGATTTAATTGATATCTTCAGAGCATTTCACACTCAAGCAACAGAATATACCTTCTTTTCTAGTGTGATGCACATACTGGTCCACAGTTTCTGCATCATTATGGATGAAATGAGACATTCACATGGACTACTGAGTCCAGTGGAGGAAAAAGGAGAGCATGGCTTTTCTCTCAAGGGGAGCAAAAGCCCATGGCCTCAGCCATGACAGGCCTTTATTGGGTTTCTTCCCATAGTACATTATGATCCTCATTTACTATGCACAGGTTCCATGTAGATGGTTACCTTTTACAGACAACAAAGGAGCCAATGCCGCTCATCACATCACAGAAGGATATTTGCAAATGAAAAAGGGAAAAGTGGTTGAACTGGTTACACTCATCCTAGGAAGGTTTAGCATGGATTTTAGGAAGTTACAATAAGTACTTGCTGTCTCAATTCAGGGTGAGGGAGTTTTAGCAAAAGCAAGACTCAAAGCAGCCCAGGCACATTGCAGGCCTGATTTCCCACGGGAGAACCTATCTGTGGACATGGGTCCTGTGCATCTCCAAGTGGCTGGGTCCATGCCACACAGAACAGTCTCCTACACTAGTGCACATAGAATATTTTCCATGATAGACCACATGTTAGGACACAAAACATGTTTCAATAAATTTAACAAAGCCTGGCTGTTGTGGCTCAGTGGATTGAGCTCCAGCCTATGAACTAAAGGGTCACCAGTTCAATTCCCAGTAAGGCCATATGCCTGTGTTACGCACCAGGTGTCCAGTATGGGAGCATGTGAGTGGCAGCGACACACTGATGTTTCTCTCCCTCGCTTTCTCCCTCACTTCCCCTCTCTCTAAAAATAAAATAAAGTCTTTAAAAAAATAAATTTAACAAGATTGAAATCATATCAAGTATCTCTGACCATAGTGGTATGTTACAAGAACCCAAATACCAGAAAAAGACTGAAAAACACATAATGATATGGAGAATGAATAAAATGGTACTAAACAGGGAATGAGTTAACAAAAAGATCAAGGAAAGAAATCAAATGACACTTTAAAACAATGAAAATGAGAACACAGCAACCCCAAGCACAGCAAAAGCAACCTAAGAAAAAAAATTCATAGCATTACAGGCTTACCTAAAAAAAAAAAAAGACAATTTTCAAATAAGCATTCTAACTTCACATTTAAAGGAAACTGAAAAAGAACAAACAATGTCCTATATGAACAGAATAAAAGAAATAGAGACTTCTGGCCAAGATGGAGGCATAGGTAGATATACCACACCTCCTTGCACAACCAAAAGAAGGATAACAACAAATTTAAAAACAGAAAACAATCAGAAATGACAGAAAAATCAAAATGGCAGTCCAACAACCAAGGAGTTAAAGAAGAAACATTCATCCAGACCAGTAGGAGGGGTAGAGAAAAGCAGCTGGGGCAGAGAGGACTCCTGCAGCTGGCAGGACTGGAGAGACAGCATCTGGCAGAGCAGGCAGTCCCACATTTGCATGCAGATATACCAGGAGGAATGACTAGGAAGTGAGACAGATCACATGACCCAGGGTTCCAGCATGCGGAAATAAAGCCTCAAAACCTCAGACTGAAAAAAATCTGTAGGGGTTGAGGCAGCAGGAGAAACTCCCAGCCTCACAGGAGAGTTCACTAGAGTGACCCACAGGGTCCTAGAAGGTACACAAACCCACCCACCTAGGATTATCACCAAAAGGGCCCAACTTGCTTGTGGGTAGCAGCAGAAATGACTGAAAACTGGCAAAGAGTTCAACAAGCAGCATTGCTCCTTCTCTAACCCCTCTGCCACATACAGCACCACAATGCAGCTATAGGAGTTGCCCCTACCTGGGTGAATACCTAAGGCTCCAACCCTTACTATGTAACAGGCACACTGAGATAAAAGAAAAAAAAATGGCCCAAATGAAAGAACAGATCAAACCTCCAGAAAAAGTACAACTGAGCAACAAAGAGATAGCCAGCCTATCATATCAGATGCATAGTTCAAAACATTGGTAATCAGGATGCTCACAGAATTGGTTGAATATGGTCACAAAATACAGGAAAAAGTGAAGACCATGAAAGTGAAATAAAGGAAAATGTTCAGGGAACCAAGAGTGACAGGAAGGAAAATGGGACTCAAATCAATGGCTTGTACCAGAAGGAAGAAAGAAACATTCAACCAGAACAGAATAAAGAAACAAGAATTCAAAAAAATGAGGAAAGGCTTACGAACCTATGGGACAACTGGAAATGCTCCAACATTTGATTCATAGCAGTATCAGAAGGAGAAGAGGATGAGCAAGAAATTGAAAATTTATTTGAACAAATAATGAAGGAGAAATTCCCTAATCTGGCAAAGGAAATAGACTTCCAGGAATTCCAGCAAACTCAGACAGCACCAAAGAAGTTGGACCCAAGGAGGAACACACCAAGGCACATCATAATTGCATTATACAAGATTAAAGATAAGGAGAGAATCTTAAAAGCAGCAAGAGAAAAGGAGACAGTTAAGGAGTTCCCAGAAAACTATCAGCTGATTTCTCAAAAGAAACCTTGCAGGCAAGAAAAGCTGGAAAGAAGTATTTGAAGTCATGACAGGTAAGGACCTACATCCAAGATTATTCTATCCAGCAAAGCTATCATTTAGAATGGAAGGGAAGATAAAGTGCTTCCCAGATAAGGTCAAATTAAAGGAGTTTATCATCATCAAGCCCTTATTATATGAAATGTTAAGGAACTTAACTAAGAAAAAGAAGATAAAAAATATGAACAATAAAGTGACAACAAACTCAAAACTATCAGCAACTGAACCTAAAAATAAAAATGAACTAAGCAAACAACTGGAACAGGAACAGAATCACAAAAATAGAGATCACATAGAGGGTTATCAGCTGGGAAGGGGTGGGGGAGTAGGGGAAAAGATACAGAGAATAAGTAGCATAAATGGCTGGTAGAAAATAGACAAGGGGAGGTTAAGTGTAGTAGAGTAAATGGAGAAGCCAAAGAACTTATGTGTACAATACATGGACATGAACTAAGAGAGAAGGAATGTGGTTGGGAGGGTGTGTGCAGGGTGAAGGGGATTAAGGGGGGGAAACTGGACAACTGTAATAGCATAACTGATATATTTTTTAAATGCAATAAAAATAAATTTTAAAAAAGACCAAAAATAAACAAGAAATATAAAAAGCAGAGCACAAATAAAATAGAGTCAAAACCAATACCAAAAAGTGAGTAAAACCAAGAGCTGGATCTTTTGAAAAAACAAAAATGATTGAAAAATTATTACCAGACCCTTCAGGGAAAAAAAGAGACCAGACCCAAATAAATAAAACTAAAAATAAAAGATAAGAATTAACAAGTGACACCACAAAAATAAAAGGATTGTAAGAAAACATCATGAACAACTATATGCCAATAAATTATAAAATCCGGACAAAATGGATAAATTCCTACAAACACACAATTTTCCAAAACTGAGTCAGGAAGAATGAGAAAATATGAATAGACTGATGGTAACTAATAAAATTGAATCAGCAATCAAAAAACTCCCAGCAAACAAAAGTCCTCGACTGGATGGCTTCACAGTCAAATTTTAGCAAACCCTCAAAGAAGAGCTAACATCTAAACTTCTCAAACTATTCCCAAAAATTCAAGAGAAAGGAAGCCTTCCAAGCTCTTTCTATCAGGCCAGCATAATCTTAATTCCAAAACCAATCCATTGTATTATAAAGATAATACAATGGAAGAAAATTGTAGACCAACATCCCAGATGAATATAGATGCTAAAATGCTCAACAAAATATTAGCAAACTGCATCTGGCAATACATTAAGATCATACACCATGATCAAGTCAGATTTATTTTGGGGATCTAAGGTTGCTACAATATTCATAAATCAATAAATGTGATATATCCCATAAACAGAATGAAGAATTGAGAATCACATGATCATGTCAACAGATGCATAAAAAGCATTCAATAAAATCCAGCATTCATTTATGTTAAAAAAAATCTCAGAACTTAACTCAATAAAGACCATATATGACAATCCCACAGCCAACATCACACTCAATGAGGAATTCCATTGAGCACTTCCCTTAAGATCAGGAACAAGATAGGGAAGTCTGATTTCACCACTCATTTTTACATAGTACTGGAGGTCTTAGCCACAGCAATCAGACAAGAATAAGAAATAAAAGGCATCCAACTGGAAAGAAACAGGATGTTTTAAAAATATTTTTTGATAAAGAATGCCAGTGTCAAAATTAGGGAGTCATTGGAGTATCCCCTAATTATTTTTTTAAACCTGAGAAATCAGAGTTTTTTATATCCTAAAATACATTGTGATGATCCATGGTTGAGCATAATGTTCAGCATTTCCAAACTTATTTGACAATATAATCCTTTTTCTTTATGAAATACTTTTGACTTTTATTCTAAGGAGTATATATAACAACTATGTAGGCTTCATGTTGCAGTTATTAGTATAGAAAGTCACTGGCTGTTTTTCTCAAAGACCAACATTACCAGTTCTTTGTCTTTGTGGGAAAAGTACAGCGGAATAAAGAAATACTGTGTCAGTGACTACAATTTCATCCCCACCTTTTCACGCTGCCAGTCTCCACTGTAGTCAGTCACATTAGCAGGCTCACTATCAGTGAAAGTAATCACAGCATATTCATATAATCACAGGTATTCATGCTGGCCACACATTCCCCTGAAAACATACCCTAGATGTGAAAAGTAACATCCTTTTCAATTTTTATAATGGCTTCTCTTTTCTCTGCAACATACTATTACTATGCTGAAAGATTCTTATGTCCCATAAATTTTCCTGCCTTCTCTCAGTAGTTATCTTTCATATAATGACCAGAAAACTTCTGCCAAATTTTGTTTTACTGGGGAAAATAGTCTCTCACTGGTGCTCTTTAAAAAAAAATAAAAGTTTAGAATTATTTTATTTTTTTGTTTCTTTGTTTAAAAAATGAGGTTAAGTGTTAAAATATCATTCACTGGAAAATAAGAATTTGTTTCTGGCTGTATATATGTTGCATTCATTGGCTTGGCAAATAGAACCCTTACTGAAGTGGTTCACACTGTACTTGAGACTTTGTACGCACTTAGGATTTTTATTATATCCTCTACTTAATGAGCACCTGCTTTATGCAAGAGCTATTGCTCAGCACTTTATACATATCATCTCAATTTGTTCTTACAACTTTCCATATAGAGGTTATTAACCTCATCTTCATGTGTGGGGAAAACAAGTCTCAAAGAAAGGAAGCTCATCACCAAAAGTCCTAGTTATTAAGTCATGAGCTGAGCTTTGAACTTATACCTGTCAGATTTTTATCTCTTGTCTTCCCAGGATACCAAGCAGACATCTAAGTCATAATTTCTGATATCCTCTTAGTAAAGTAATGATCACATGTTGTCATAACATCAATCAGAAATGGAAGAATCATTCCCAATCCAGCCAGAAGTCTCCACCTTCACATCTTCTACCAAAAATCAAAGGATTTAAGCTTCTGTGAAACTGCGCTAGAAGTGCTGGATAAAGAGAATGAAACAAAACAGAAAGCCTCCAGGATGAACTGAGTTGTAGTGACATCCATTTAGGTCTTAGAGCAGGGGTATCAAACTTATTTTCACTGGGGGGCACATCAGCCTCATGGTTGCCTTCAAAGGGCCAAAATAATTTTAGGACCATATAAATGTAAGTACTCTTTAATGGTTAAGGAGCTGAAATTACACTCAGCCCTTTGAAGGCAAATGCGAGGCTGATGTGGCCCCTGGTGAAAATGAGATTGACACCCCTGGTCTTAGAGACCCCGTGCTCAGCTTATGTTTGAGCCAACTGAAATAGGTATTATTTCTATGGTACTATCTTTCTGTAAACAGAGTGCACTGCATCCTTAGAAAAGCATCAAAGTCTTCATATGAGGACTGCTCCACAGATCCTGATTACTAAACCTTGGCTATGAAGTGCAATGCAAGAGAACTGTTGTAAAAGAAATGTCCCTTTATAAGCAAACATGCTGACTCGGCAGGTGTATGGTATCAGTGTTAATAATCAGGAACAACTGAAAGGTCACGAGAGATAGGAAAGCAGCTGAGCCCACTACTGCAAGAGTTTATTAGATAACTTCCTCTTTGAAAAAAAAAACACACAAATACTGTTATCAAATATATCTTGGTTATGGGATGCCTTAATCTATTTCTTTGCCTCACTCTACCTTGCACATCTTGGCCATGGTATAGTTTGAGAATGATTGGACAACACCTGAATATTTAAGAGAAATTGACTGGCTTCTGCTAATTGGAATAAAAGAAGATAGAAACAGAAATTAACATTTATTAAATATCCTCTGTGTGCCAGAAACCCTACAGACATTCTGATTATTTTATCGCATTAATCCTCATAATGCTACAAAGTGGGTGTTCTGCAAATGAGGATTACTACTGAAGTGATGCCCTTGCTTCCTAGATCTCTCAACTTGTATGAAGTTCAGCCAGGGTTCAAGCTAAAATTTGCTGGCTCCAAAGACTACACTCATTTCACTACTCTGTCTGCCTGCCTTGCATTTTTTCACTGTTCTGACCACTCTGCAGAAACAGAAAATGCTTTAAAAGCTAGAGGAGACCATGGAGATTTCCTAGGTAACACTTCAGTTTACACATGAGAAAATTTAGAACCTCAGAGGATTTATAACAACCCAAATCAAAAGCTTCTTGGTGTTAGAAGGAGGAATTAAAGTTTCTTGATTCATACTTATTTTTGCATTTTAACTATTTTCCTCTGGTTTCCCTGCTATCTTTTTAAATGATGGTTAAAACCAAAGTTAGCACATTTCACAAATCCAGAGGATGCTGTTCATAGTGCAGTACAGCATCCCAGATTGAAGCCCTTTATCTCTTAGTTTATACATTTGTTTTTAATATAATTGCAGTAAAATACTCATCTTTGAAAAATAGCTGAAGCGAAAACATGTGTGCCAATAGCACAAATTTAAAACAGGATGGGGCAAATGCAGGTTTACAGTTTTTCTTATAGGAAATAATATAATCATTAATAAACAATAATACAAGAATAAACTCTGTATTTCATGTAATCACAATTGTAAACCTACCTTTGCTCCATGAGTTATTGTATGCATAGGAGCCTATCCAAGCTCATAGGGTACCCAATAACCTTTCTTCTGTCTAAGCTTGACCCTACCCTGACGCTTAGCCTATTCTGGTCATTTTTCAAAATCCTGTTTGGTGTATCATTGTTTCCAGGGAGCATTACTGAGAATCCCTTCACCATAGCTCCCTCTTCAAAAATAATCATTTCATAATCTGGTTACTTCAGCATCATATACATAATTCAATTATCCTATTTACCAAACAACACAGCAATTTCTTTTGTGTAAATGCTTACTCTCAGTGTTAGATTGTACATATGAAATGCATTTTTATCCACCTCTGTAGACTTAGAACCTAATTCAGTATTTGGCTGTATGGCATTCAGTAGATATGTGTTGAAATTACCTTAAATGAATTGAATTGGTCTGACTTGAAAATCTGAACTGAATTCATTTAACTTTATTACTTGCTGGTTAATCTGGTTATATCACCATCATCCCAGTCACTTCAGCCTTGTTTAATTAATAAAATACTTTTGAGTTAAGTTTTTAGAACTACTTTACTGAGAAAAAATGTTACTGACTTTTGTTTACAATGTCAGGAGTGCATAGGCAAAGAGCAGGATGACAGGGACACAACACAGAGGGTACTCATACCACTGTAAGTTGGCTTACTTGGATAAGAACTAGGGTTTTCTTAACACAAGCCTGACACTTTAGCTGGATTATGATGAGCAATAGAAGCACAGTGAGGCACAGAAGCAGAAAATTAGACGTGCCACACATCTAAATATAGCACAAGAGAGAAAATCTATGGTTCCAAAGAAAGCAATGTAGAAGAATTCTTTACTTTTTGGTCTGTCACTGGGTGTACTGCCAAACATTCTTGTCAAACTTCTTCATGAAATTATTCTAAAATTGGTTTTAATACATTTTAGTGATTTTTATTTCAAAATATAACAATTTTAAAAGATATAGTTTATAGTTAAAATATGTAAGTTGTTCAGCTAACCTGTGGGAAAGTTTTATAAGTTTCTGGTGATTACAAGGGTCAAACCACATGGTAAGAGGGACTCGTTCTACATAGATGTAATGCAAATACTTTATGGAGAGATTCCAGAGTGACATATTGCATAAAGAAATAGAACATGTAATCAACATAGTGAAATAGAGAGGAACCATACAGTTAGACAAAAATAAACCTAGATTCCTGAATGCTTATAGTGTAGAGATAGTGAGGGAGATGATGTTCTTCATATAGCTACAGGACAGGAAATGTACTTCTGGAATATTCAAGGCTAAAAACACAAGCTCATGGCCTCCTTTGCCAGTGTTACCACAAAGCTAATGGGGGATGGATAGCTGAGGGGAAGAGAAGGACCATGCAAATGAGCTCAGCCTCTTCAGAAGGACATTATTCCTTTCAGAGGAAAGTTCTAGCACCATGGATCATATAGCATCCAACCTTTGTGTATCATTAATGGATAGATGATGAAACTTTATTTCAAGTCTTGGATTTTGATAAGTCTTGATTAGGATTGGAAGGACTAAGTTGTAGTTTATAAAACTTAAGGACTTCTGACTTCCAGATAAGATGGAGGTATAGGTAGATATATATGCTTTGCTTCCTCACACAACTTAAAGAAGGACAACAACCAACATAAAAACAAAAAACAATAAGATCTACCAGAAAATTGAACTGTATGGAAGTCCAATAACCAACAAGTTAAAGATGAAACATTCATCCAGATTGGTAGGAGGGTCAGAGACAGGCAACTGAGATGGAAAGGACACATGGCAAGACCATTGCTGGCAGACCAGGTAGTCCCACACTCATGTGCAGATAAGCCAGGAGGAACAACTGGGGAGCAAGAGAGAGAGCGCAACCCAGGGTTCCAGCACAGGGAAATAAAGACTCAAAACCTCTGGCTGTAAAAATCTGTGAAGCAGCAAGAGAAATTCCTAGTCTCATGGGAGAGTCTATTGTAGGGACCCACAGAGTCCTAGAAAGTACACAAACCTACCTAACTGAGAATCAGCACCAGAAAGGTGCAGTTTGCTTGTGGATAATGGGGGAAGTGACTGAAAGCAGGATGGGAGTCTAGTGAGCAACATCATTCCCTCTCTGACCCCTTCCCCACATACAAGGCACAATGTAATGAAATGGATTTCCCTTCCCTGGCAAATACATAAGGCTCCACCCCTTACAACATATCAGGTACACCAAGACAAAGAAATATGGCCCAAATGAAAGAACAGATTAAAACTACAGAAAAAGAACTAAGCAAGGAACAGATAGCCAACCTGTCAGATACAGAGTTCAAAACACTGGTAACCAGGATACTCATATAAATAATTGAGTATGGCTGCAAAATAAGGAAATAAGTGAAGGTTATACAAAGTGAAATAAAGAAAAATATACAGGGACCCAGAAAGGAAGGAAACTAGGACTCAAACCAATGATTTGAAACAGAAGGAAGAAATAAACATTCAACCAGAACAAAATGAAGAAAAAGAATTCAGAAAAAAAAATTAGGAGAGGCTTAGGAAATTCTGGGAAAACTTTAAACTTTCCAACATCCAAATCATGGGGTGCCAGAAAGAGAACAGGAAGAGCAAGAAATTGAAAACTTATTTGAACAAAAAATGAAGGAGAACTTCCCCAATCTGGCAAAGGAAATAGATTTCCAGGAAGTCCAGCAAACTCAGACAGTACCAAAGAAGTTGGACCCAAGGAGGAGCACACCAAGGCACATCATAATTGCATTATCCAAGATTAAAGATAAGGAGAGAATCTTAAAAGCAGCAAGAGAAAAGGACACAGTTAAGGAGTCCCAGAAGACTATCAGCTGATTTCTCAAAAGAAACCTTGCAGGCAAGAAGGGGCTGGAAAGAAGTATTTGAAGTCATGACAGGCAAGGACCTACATCCAAGATTACTCTATCCAGCAAAGCTATCATTTAGAATGGAAGAGCAGATAAAGTGCTTCCCAGAAGTTAAAGGTCAAGTTAAAGGAGCTCATCATCACCAAGCCCTTATTATATGAACTGTTGGGGGACTTATCTAAGAAAAGAAGATAAAAAATATGAACAATAAAGTGACAACAAACACACAACTATCAACAACTTAATGTAAAAAAATCAAAACTAAAAACAAACTAAGCAAACAATAGAATAGGAACAATATCACAGAAATGGACATCACATGGAGAGTTTTCAGCAGGGAGGGTAAGAGGGGAGAATGGGGGAAAGGGACAGAGAATAAGAAGCATAAATGTAGGTACAAAACAGGGGAAGGTTCAGAATAGTATAAGAAATGGAGAAGTTAAAGAATTTACATGTAGGACCCAAGGACATGAACTAAGTAGGGGAATGCTGGAGGGAGGGAGTTGCAGAGTAGAGGGGGATGAAGGGGAGAAAAAATATTGGACAATTGTAATAGCATAATCAATAAAATGTACTTTAAAAATCAAGAAAAAATTTCTGAGAGATATATAAATATTTAAGGTATAGAGATACAAATACAGAGATATAGAAACAGTGCCTAGATTTACTTGATCAAAAACATGTTCTTTGAATATAAAACCTCAAATGTATTACTGAATGGTCTTGAAAGGAGCTGCTTTTTACATTCTTTAAATATTTTTTGTAATTGCAACCACTTCTATGTCTTCAATTTGTGGCTCCATGAAATTACAAAGATGAGGAGGCAAAGTCCCTGATGTTAACACAAGTTATTTTCAGTGAAATTCGAGGAGAGAATAAATCTGAAGCTTTACACTGCACTCTCAACATTAAAGCGATGTACATCTCACACTCAGTACTTTTATACAGGAAATAAAAAAAGGAAACCAGCAAATGGTTACTCCTCACTGCTAAAAAAAAAAAAAAAAAAATTGCCTTAATTCCCTGCAAATCTGTTAAGAAGAAGAAGGTAAAAGCTCAGTTCATGAGGTTTAATGATTTGATTTTGTGGAAAAAGACAATGAAATATTGTGCATGGCTTTGCCTCTCTTAAAATATGCAATTATACGGTTAAAATACATAAAATTAAAAAATAAAAATTGTTTTATCGAGATGCGGGATTGTAACAAGGGCTGAAGGAGAGGCAACTTGAAATACAGGTTTGGGGAGATATCTACATAGAGGCTATAGTTGAAGGCAAGAGGGAAGATGAGAACTCCAAGGGTGAGCTCTGACAGAAATGGCCTTTGATTTTCAGACCAAAGGAGTGTAAAAAGTGAAGCACACAGATTTATAATGAAATACTGTAACCTCTATTTTTCACAATGGCAGGGGGCAGACAAAGAACTTCATTAGACAGCTGATTTTCTCTTTATCCCTATTGAGTCTGGATGCTGGGCTGGTACTCATTCTGATGATTGTTCTTACATAGCTTTTCAGCTACCTCAGGCTCTTAAGTCACAGAAAGTGTGCACCACATTCAGATACGCATGAAATGTGAAGATAATGACTCAGGAGAGAAGGGCAATGGTAAGCTACCTGCTAGAATACTTGTGCTGTAGGCAAACCATACTTCGAAATAATTTTGTGTATGATTCTTTCTTGTCACATGGCTAATATTTCAAATATTCTCTTTTTAAATCACCCAGTCTTTTCCTAAAAAATAGCTAGAAATTCAAATACTTTAATTTTTTCTTACTCATAATCATCTTCCCTTGAACTTAACCAAGAAAATCATCAGACCTACAGAGCTTTTATTTTTTGTTAAAACAAAAGTATCAGTATATTTCTCCCAATGTTATAACTATAAATGCATACATATATATTGCCATTTATGCATCACTTCATCCTTTACAGGATCATCTTTCCCCACAACTTATTTTAAAAAGTGAGCCAAGTACCATTTGACTGTTCTAAGGTTATAAGTTTCAGCATCCATTCATTTAATAAATACCTTTGCATGTCATTATTGCTAGGTACATGAAAAAGCCCCTACCATCATGGAATTTACATTCAGAGAATATATCTTTTCCCTAATGACAGTAGATTGTGATAAAAATTTAAAAAATGGTTAAAGGAAGGGATAGAAAAGAAGAGCACAACAAATGCAAAGTTTATGGCATTTTCATATTGGAAGAAAACAATGAAATAGTCTTTAAAATGCTTCTGTTTCAGATCATTTTGTTCAGTTTATCAGCAACATATGATTATGATTCTCTAATTCTCTAACCATATATATGGCTAATAATTGAGAGTCAATGTAACCCTAAGAATATGGACAGCTTGCATCATAATAGATCGTAAAGATACAAACAGCACTGGAAACATTAATCCATTCCCTCAACCAACAAACACATTAGTTGTCTTAATTGCTGCAGGCATTCCTCCAGGTCCAGAGCACCCCCATCATCCTGAACCATAAAGCTTAGTGCTTGAGCTTAAGAGCCAGTCACTGTCCCTCTGCAGAGATGGTCTTTAGGACACTAGCAGAACTGGTATGAACATCCCCTCCCTTTTTTATCATATCTCCAGAAAAAAAGAGAATCATAGAATGTTAAAATTGAAGGGTATGTTAAGAGTTTATCTAGAGATTATCTACTCTAATGCCTTTTATTTGTAGATGTATAAGTTAAGGCCAGAGGTTTTAATTAACATCCAAGGATTATTCATCAAGTTATAATGACAAGACATTAGAAGAATATTCCTAGGGTGTATACATGTATGATCACATGGATGAGCTGAGGGAACATGCAAAGACCATGTTAGCTGAAAAAAGAAGTAGCCCTCCCACTACCTTAAACACCATTTTCTGTGTTTTTCTCAGTAATAAACTTGCTATCTTATTGCTCAGAGCACTTCTCATTTATCACTAAATTCTCCTTTGAGTTCTTAGACTTGGCAAACATTGAAAATCCTGCAAGATTCTTTTATCCCTTGATGTCTCTTCCGTAAATTAATTAAGATAACTCATTTTCTCTCACATTTCCCATAATCCAGAAAATGAGAATCAAATGTAATTTTTAAAACTCAGTAAAAATATCCTTTGACTTTCTTTTTCACAATTGCCTGTTTTAGATCCTCTGAAAAATACAAGGCAAACACAGACATGTTAATGTTATACCATGACTATATTTAAAAATAACTTAATCATACTCATTATATTAATACAAAGATAGTGAGAAGCCCCCCCCCCCATTTGCTCTCAAACAACATGAGGTCATCAGTATGTGAGGGAATCATATACCTCTGGTCATTCATCTTAATTTCAGAAATTACATTTAAAGATTTAATTCTCTCTTTCTATGTCTAGACAGGCAATGAGGAATAATCTTGCTAGCTTTAACTGTATTTATTCCAATGACTTCATGAAAGACCATTCCAGTTGCAAGTTGCAAAGAAAAAGAAAAAAGATCATATATAATCCTCATTAGCACATTGTAGTTCTCAGTCACCTCAAGAACTGGACTTGCATGCGAGACATAAAACAAATATAAAACAAAGTTTCTATCCTTAGTCAAAATCATAGTATTCATGAAGAAATTATTGATCACCTGCTGATTACAAAGGAATGCAAAGTAGGGTTCCCTCCAGCAGCTTTGCTTCTATTTAAAGATGAAAATTTCATTACTTGGCTAAGACTGCCATAACAAAATACCACAGAGTGGGTGTCTTTAACAACAGAAGTGCAAGATCAAGGCATCCGAAGGTTTGGTTTTTAACTGAGGCCTCTCTTCTTGGCTTGCAGAGATGATCGCCTTCTCTCTGTGTCCTCAGAAGAGCTGTCCTCCGTGGGCATATATCCCTGGTGTCTTCCCAGGGGTCCAGATTTCCTCTTCTTACAAGCACACAAATCAGATTGGAGTAAGACCCACCCTAAAGGCTTCATTTTAACTTGTTTACCCCTGTTAAAGACCCTATCTTCAAAATAAAGTCATATTCTGAGATTCTGGCAATTAGACCTTCACCATACACATTTCGGCAGGAGATACAATTTACCCTGTAAGCCAAGGTATTACATGTTAAGTAGAATAAAGCATAACATATTATAGTAACTCAAGATAAGATACTGGCTGATTTACTGGTAAAACTGTGCACCAGGTGTCAGAACAGTTGGAAAGGAAGGGAAATAATATTTACTGATTACCCATATGTGATAGTATCTGTGCTATATATTTATAGGTGCTATCATGTTTAAAGCTCAAGGAAATCACAGTCTAAATAGTTACTTCCATTTTATAAATAAGGAAACTGAGGCTCAAAGAAAGGAAAAGACTTTCCTATGCAATGCAGCTGGAACATGGTAGGGCCATTTTAAAAAATTAGGTCTGTCCACCTTGGTACCAAAAGAATATGTGTCCTCCTTGGTACCAGTCCTGGTGCTGCCATTCGTTAGGCACCATTCTTGGGCACCTCACTTGACTGACCTAGAAATCAACTTCCTAATCAATAAAAGAGTAAGTCTGTTCATCTACTAATGTTTTATAATTTTCTATTATATTTTCCTTATTGTAAAAATAACAACCCATTATATACACTTTGGAAATTTAAAAAAATGGAAAAATAAATGTAATATGCCATTATAAAAGCACCATAAATCTTTTGGTAAGATTCCATTCTAGTGCCATCTCCCTAAATACATAAAAGTAGAGTGTCCTTCTCACCTCACATATTTTTGGAGAAATGCAACTGGTCAAATCATTATGGGACCCAGATGTTAGCAAAATAGAAGAGAAACAAAGGGAATGATTACATTTCATGAGGCCCTTTCATCTTAGTATTTGGAAAGTCTGTCTGTCTGGGAGATGTTTATCCATGAGACAGGACGGAGATGTGTCATTCACAAACACACACACACACACACACACACACACACACAAACACACACACAAGCTTTATGAAAACAAAGTGAATGGAACCTAAGGTCCATGAGGAAAGAGAAGCCTAACCCTAAAAGAATAGCTGAAGGATAAAGTCGAAGGTAAATTAAGGGAGGGAGAGAGGTGAACAGCTCAGACAGAAGAGACTCCTTGATCTCCATCCAAATAGACTCATGATAGACCTAAAAGTGACTTGAGAAAAAAACAAGCAGTGGTATTGCACCATTCCCTGGCCACTGTGTGTGCATTCAATCATCTAAGACTTTCCAGTAATGGACTGTATGTCCTTCCAAAAATTAAGGGCATGGTAAAGTAGCTATATATCTTGGAGACTAAATATAGCTATATATATATATATATATATATATATATATATATATATATATATATATAACAGAAGTGCATATACAAACTTGTGGCTTGCCTCTGTTTCTATCATATAGGAACTCATAAGCATATTAAATATCATTATATATTTTTATAACCTCAACTTTAATGTCTGCATAATATCCAATTTGATAAGAATACCAACCAGTTTACTTAGTCATTAATCTATTTTTGGAGCTTTAATTCTTTTCCATTTTGTAGGCTAGTGTAACAACATGCCCAATGAAGCAGACTATAATTTTGTGTGTATGTATATAGCAAATGTTATTGTAGTATGTGATTTTTTTTTAAAGGCAGCTTTCTGGGCCAATGCTCAGAAATTAACTTAGTAAGTATAAGTGAGGTTTAGGATTCTACATTTTTTTTCATTTTTTTCCTTTCCTTTTTTATTGTTACTCTAGTACAGTTGTCTCCATTTCCCCTTGACTCCCCCACCCCAGTCATTCCCACCTCCCACCCTCTATTTTACTCCCCTTTGGCTTTGTCCATGTGTCCTTCATACATGTTCCTTGGCAAAATATAATTTTAACAAAGAAAAATATCCTGTAAAGTTTCTATCAGTTCCTTTGTAAAGATATCAGTTATCTTAGAGGGATCCTTGGTTTGTGGAGAGTAAAATGAATGACACTGTGGTTTACAGTATGAAATAGAAAGCATGCACCCCAAAATATAGCAAATTTTAAACATATGTAAGTATCTAAAACTTAAAATACAAGCTGAACTAGGCAAAACTCCTCTCTCACAAAGCCAGATGATCTAAAACATTGTGTAAAGCCAATTAGTATTCTAAAAGAAGACTCTGTCCCCTATGTTTAATGCTAGTGGAATCTACCTAAAACCAGATCATGGGAAAGTACAAGTGCTTCAGGAGAAAACCCATAGAAAAATTATGTGGATCCAAGATGGCAGAGGAATAAGTAGAAGCTACATTAACCCCTCCCAGGACCACTCTGGAATTACAACTAAATTGTAGAGAAATCATCCAGAATAAATGACAACAACAGTGGGAAAGAGACTTATAACTGTGGACAGAGAGAAGAAAAAGCTTCACTACAATGTTACTGGTACAGAGTGCACAGGAGACATGAGAGGGATCCCACAAGTGGCAGCTGAAATGCCAGAGGAATAGTTCAGTGGCCAGGGCATTTCCCATGAGAAGTGTTGGATCTAAACACAAAGCCAAACCCCACCTCCCACCTACAGCACAAGAGCCTGAAAAGAACCCAGATAACATCCAACTGTGAAAAGCACCAACCAGGGTTTCTCTCAGCTGGGGACAGAGATCTGGAGTAACAGCCTTTTAAAGGGCCAATGCATAAAATTTCATTTGCAGCCACTTATCCTGGGCTCCAGCAAAAGGGAGACACAGTGGACTAGAGGTGCTTGAGGAAAGATTGGGAATGGTGGCTTTGGGAAGAGAACTGAGGAAGGAGCTGCCAGGATCCTGGTGCTGAGTCATCCCTGATACTGCAGGAGCCATATTGTTTAGGCAAACCACTCTCCTCCAAGTGGCATCAGCCTGAGAGGAAGCAATGATCCAGCCCACAGGAATTACCCTGCCCCACCTTGTGGTTCTTAAATCTAACTGCCAATTAGAGAGTGACTAAATTAGTAACTGAAGATGTCAGTCATAGACTGTGGATCCCTGGTAGACTTGAACAGGCTGCCTAAGGCCAGATGAGGATAATATCTGACATCACCAGAGGTGAATCTAGAAAGAAAAAAAACAGTAATAAATACTAGAGGCTACCAAGACAAATTCCACCATGGTCTTCTTAATGATTTGTGATATTTTCTCTCCTGCATAGCTTTTAACATTCATTTCTTATCCTTCTAATTTGTGCATATTGTCATTAAATGTTATATTATAGTTTATTTCAAGTCTCATATTTTGCTCCTCCCTTCTCTTACCCCATTTTACCTTCTGCTTTCTTCTTCTTAATTTCATTTTAAATTTTGTTTTATCTCTTGCTACAACTTGTTTCCATTCTGCACTCTTAGTACTCCTGCCCCCAGCCTATCAAAAACCATTTTTCTTCTCATTGGTCATCTCACATTCTCTTTCCCCATCCTCAAAATACTCTTGTTCTCTTTCCACCTTTATCAATCCTTGATTGCTGGTTATGGATAGGGCAGTTGTCATTGCATTTCTTCAATTTTTTCTATAGATCTTCACTATTTTGGTATTTCAAATCCCAAATTTTACTGTTTCCCTCTCCTACCCCATTCTGCCTTCCTTCTGCCCTTTCTTTTTTATCTCAAGCTTTAATTTTTCCATGTTAAACTGTCTCACTCTTAGTATTCCTTCTCTATCATCTCAAAATCACTTCCTTCTAAACACTCTTAAGTTTTCTTTCTTTTTTCCCTCTTTTTCTCCATCCCAACTATATTAATCTTAGCTCATTTTTTGTTGATAGTACTTTGGTAGATATTTTTCTCCAAATTAGTTCCTATTTTTTATTTACTTATTTTTTTCTTTTCTTTCTCTCTCTCTCTATATATATATTTTTTTCTTAAATTTCTGTTTAAACCTAATACTATATGCTTCCCTTCTCTTGCTCCATTCTACCCTCTTCGTTCTCTTTTTTATTTATGATGTAAATTTTACTTTTTCTCTTCTCCTTGCCCTGATTCCTTACTCTTATTATTGTTCTCCTTTTATCCTCTCAAAATCATTTTTCTTTCAGTTAGTCATTAATTATTCATTTCTACTTTCTTATAATAGTCTTAATATCTTTTCACCCTCATTCATACTGGCTCATTTGCTGTTGCTAGTATGATTGTGGTAGGGTTATTTTTGCAGCTATGGGTTTGTTTCCCGGGCTGAGTGGTTTTGTTCTGGCATTACCTGCACAATAACATACAAGATGTGAGCTGTGTGACTCTCAGTCAGCCAGCCAAAGGGGAGGACACACCAAAGAACAACCCAACAATCAAAACCCAATTACAACCAAAAAGCCAACATAAATAGCATAAAGAGCATCCCAAGAGTATCCAGTTCAAGAGATCAGGAAGACTTCATTACTGAATCCCACAGTTCTCCTACTATAGAAAGTCACTCCATGAAGAAAAGTAATCAAAGCAGATCAATCTAAGAAGGAGGAACAAACAAGAAGTGTCACCTAAAATGTGGAGACAAATAAACAACCCTCAATCTAAAGGAAAGGAGGAATCCCCAGAAAGTACTAAATGAAATAGAGGCAAGTAAACTAACAGATATTGAGTTTAAAATAATGGTTATAAGGAAGCTCAACGTGCTCAGTGAGAACTACAAAGAACTACAGGGAAACCACAAAGAACTTACTGGAGTCTACATCAGCATGAAAAAGGGCATAGAAACTATCAATGAGGGCCAGGAGGAAATGAAGAATACAATTTCTGAATTGAAAAACATAGTAGAAAGAATTAAAAGCAGGCTAGATAAAGCAGAGGATTGAATCAGTGAGCTGGGGGACAGGTAGTAAAAACTTCCCAGACAGAACAACAACATGAAAAAGACTCAAAAATAATATAGAGGGTATAAGGGAGCTTCAGGACAACATGAATTGTAATAATATCCACCACACAAGTCCAGGAAGCATTAAGGGTTCCAATCAAGAGGAGCCCAAAGAGGCCTACTCCAAGACACATCATAATAAAAATGGCAAATTTAAAGGCAAAGAGAGGATATTAAAGATAGCAAGGGAGAAATCACTAGTAACACACAATGGAGCCCTGATAAGGTTACCAACTGATTACTCAACAGAAACACTACAGCCAGAAGGGAATGGCAAGAAATATTCCAAGTAATGAAAAGCAAAGGCCTACAACCAAAGGCCTACTCAGCAAGACTCTTGTTTAAAATGGAAAGCAAAATAAGAAGCTACTCAGACCAAAAAAAAAGGGGGGGGGCTGAAATAACACACCCACATCTCTACCAAACCAGCATTGCAAGAGATACTAAAGAGATATTTTAAGACAATGAAGAAAAAGTGAGGGTGGGGGCAGAAAACAGGTACAAAGGGGAATAATGTCAATGAATAAGAACCTACCAATAATAACCATAAATTTAAATGGATTAAATGGCCTAATCAAAAGACATAGGGTAGCTAAATGGATAAGAAAACATGACCCACATATATGCTGTCTACAAGAGACCCACCTCAGAACAAAAAAAATCTGCACAGACTGAAAGTGAAGTATTGGGAAAAAAATATTCCAAGCCAACAGATATGAAATAAAAAAAAGCTGGGGTAGCAATGCTTATATCGGACAAAATAGATTTAAAAACACTATCTATAAAAAGAGACATAGGAGGACACTATATAATACTTAAGGGAACAATTCATCATGATGATATAACTCTTATAAACATATATACACCCAACATAAGAGCACCCAAATATATAAGGAAAATCTTCAAGGACTTCAAGAAAGATATCAGTAGCAACACACTCACAGTAGGGGATTTTAATATCCCACTGTCAACAATGGATAGATCTTCCCAGCAAAGAATCAATGAGGATATTGTGGCATCGAACAACATTCTAGATCAAATGGACTTAATTGATATATGCAGAAACTCTCACCCCCAAAGAAGCAAAATAAACATTCTTTTCAAATGCACATGAAACATATTCAAAGACAGACCACACAGTAGCTCACTAAACAAGCTTCAACAACTTCAATAAAAATGAAATCATATCGATCACCTTCTTGAAACATAATGGCTTGAAACTAGAAATAAACCTGAAGGAAAAAAACTCAAACATTCAAATCATGGAGACTGAATAACATGCTATTTAATAAAGAATGGGTTAATAAATGGATCAAGGAAGAAATCAAAAAGTGCCTGGAAACAAATGAAAATAAACACACAACAGCTAAAAACTTATGGGACACAGCGAAGGCAGTCCTCAGAGGAAAGTTCATAGCAATACAGGCCTACCTAAAAAAGATAGAAACATCTCACTTAAACAGTCTAACCCTACAGCTACAAGAACTACAGAAACAACAACAAACAAAACCCAGAGTGAGTAGAAGGAAGGAAATATTCACGATTAAAGCAAAATTAAATGACATAGAGAATAAAGAAAATTCAAAGTTCTTTTGAAACCAGGAGCTTGTTCTTTGAAAAGATAGATGAAATCTACAAGTGCTTAACCAGACTCATCAAGAGAAAAAGAGAGAGAACCCAAATAAACACAATTAGAAATGAAAGAGGAGAAATTACAACTGATACCACACACACAAAAAAATGGATTGTAAGAAATTACTACAAACAACTACATGCCAAGAAATTGATGACCTCGGTGAAATGGACAAATTTCTAGAAACATAAAATCTTCCAAAACTGAATTAAGGAGCTGAAAGCCTGAAAAATTGGTGACAATTGGTAAAATTGAAGCAGTAATTAAAAAATTCCCAGCACACAAAAGCCCTAGCCCAGATAGCTTCACAGGCAAATATAGCAAATCTTTAGGGAAGAGCTAACTCCAATCTTTCTCAAACTATTCCAAAAAATACAAGAAGTGAGAAGACCCTCAAACTCTTTTTATGAGACCAGTATTTTCCTAACTTCAAAACCAGGTAAAGACACAACAAAGAAAGAAAACTACAGACCAATATTGCTGATGAACATAGATGCTAAGATCCTCAACAAACTATTGGCAAACCACAATACATTAAAACGATCATACACCATGACCAAGTGGGGTTCATGCCAGGAATACAAGTATGGTATAATATTTGCAAATCAAGAAATGTAATACATCATATAAACAAAATAAAAGACAAAAATCACATGATCATATCAATAGATGCTGAAAAAGCATTTGATATAACACAGCACCCATTTATGATAAAAATGCTCAGCAAAGTGGGAATAAAAGGAGCATACTTCAACATAATAAAGGCCAAGTATGAGAAACCTACAACAAACCATACTCAAAAATAAAAGCTTTCCCTCTAAGATCAGGAACAAGACAGGACGTCTGCCTTCACACTTTTATTCAACATAGTACTGGAAGTTCTAGCCACAGTGGTCAGAAAAGAAAAAGAAATAAAATGCATCCAAATTAGAAAGGAGAATGTACAACTGTAATTGCTTGCAGATGACATATAGTGTACATTGAAAACCCTATAGACTCCAAAAAAAAAAAAAAAAACCTACATACTTATTTGCCAAAAAAGTGAATTTGGCAAAATAGTGGGATACAAAGTCAATATTCAGAAATCAAAAGCATTTCTGTACAAAACAATGAAATATCAGAAACAGAAACAAGGGGGGCAAAATCCCATTTACTATAGCAACAAGAAAAATTAAGTACCTAGGAATTAATTTAACCAAGGAGGTAGAAGACCTGTACTCAGAAAACTATACAACACTGAAGAAAGTAATTAAAGAAGATACAAATAAATGGAAGCATATACCATGTTCATGGATTAGAAGAATCAATATCACTAAAATGTACATAGTACCCAAAGCAATCTATAGATTCAACACAATTCCTATTAAAATATCAATGGCATATTTCACAGATCTAGAAGGAATATTTCAAAAATATTTATGGAACAAAAACATAAAAAAGACCCTGAATAGCCTCAGCTATCTTGACAAAGAAGAACAAAGTAGGAGGAATCACCATACCTGATATCAAACTATATTACAAATCCACTGTAATCAAAATGGACTATTACTGGCATAAGAACTAACACATAGATCAATGGAACAGAATAGAAAGTCCAGAAATAAACCCACATCTCTATAGTCAATTAATATTTTACAAAGGGTGCAGAAGCATAAAATGGAGTAAAAATAGCCTCTTCAACGAAAGGAGATATAAAATGATACATGCAAAAAGGTAAAACTGGACCACCAACTTACATTATATGCCAGAATAAACTCAAATGGGATAAAAGACTTAAACATAAGCTGTGACATCATAAATTTCCAACAGAAAAACATCGGCAGTAAAATTTCAGATATCCCATGTAGCAATATTTTCACTGATACATCCTCTAGGGCAAGGAAATAAAGGAAAGAATAAACAATGGGATTACATCGAATTAAAAAGCTTCTGAATGGCTAAAGAAAACATCAGCAAAATAAAAAGAGAACCAACCATATGGGAAAACATATTTGCCAATGATACCTCAGACAAGGGTTTGATTCCCAAAATATAAAAAGAACTCATACGACTCAAAACACAAACAATCCAGTTTAAAAATAGGCAAAGGACCTGAAGAGACACTTCTCCAAAGAGGACATAGAGAGGACCTATAGGCATAAGAAAGGATGCTCAACATCATCAGCCATGAGAAAGATGCAAATAAAACTGCAATGAGAATCCACCTCACACTGATCAAAATGGCTATCATTAAAAAAATCAACAAACAACAATTGCCAGTAAGGATGCAGAGAAAAGGGAACCTTAGTGCACTGTTGATGGAAATGCAGACTGGTGCAGCCACTGTGGAAAACAGTATGGAATTTCCTCAAAAAACTAAAATTGAAACTGCTTTTTGACCTGGCAATTCCACTGCTGGGATTACACCCTAAGATTCTGATACAGAGACTTCTGGCCAAGATAGAGGTGTAGGTAGACACACTGTGCCTCCTTGCACAACCAAAATAAGGACAACAACAAATTTAAAAACAAAAACACCCAGAAATGACAGAAAATGAAACTGCATGGAAGTCCGACAACCAAGGAGTTAAAGAAGGAACATTCATCCAGACCAGTAGAAGAGGCAAACCAGCAGCCAGGTGGAGAGGACTCACAGCAAAGTGGCGGTTCCAGGACAGGGGTGGGCAAGGTGCTGGCTGGTGGACTGGGTGAGGCAGAGGCTTACAGACTATGTCGTCCCACATTTGCATGCAGATAAACCAGGAGGAACAAATGTAGAGGGAGATGGACCCAGCAACCCAGGGTTCCAGTACCAGGAAATAAAGCCTCAAAGCCTCCAACCAAAAACACCTTGGGGTTTGAGGCAGCAGCTGGAGAAACTCCAGCCTCACAGGAGAATTCTTTGGAGAGACCCACAGGGTCCTAGAAGGTATACAAACCCACCCAACTGGGAATCAGCACCAGAAGGGCCCTATTTGCTTGTGGGTAGCAGCAGAAGTGACCGAAAGCTGGCAGAGAACAGAGCAAGGGGCACTGTTCCCTCTTGGACCCCTTACCCACATACTGTGTCATGACATGGGTTGCCCTGCCCTGGTGAACACCTAAGGCTCTTCCCCTTACTACATAATAGGCTCACCAAGACAAAAAGAAAAAAAGGCCCAAATGAAAGAACAGATCAAAGCTCCAGAAAAAATACAACTAAGCAACGAAGAAATAGCCAACCTATAAGATGCACAGTTCAAAACCCTGGTAATCAGGATTCTCACAGAAATGGTTGAATATGGTTGCAAATTAGAGGAAAAATGAAGGCTATGAAAAGTGAAATAAAGGAAAATGTACAGGAAACCAACAGTGATGGGAAGGAAACTGGGACTCAAAACAACAATTTGAACCAGAAGGAAGAAATACATATCCAACCAGAACAGAATGAAGAAACAAGAATTTAAAAAAAAATGAGGAGAGGCTTAGGAACTTCTGGGACGTCTTTAAACATTCCAATATCCAAATCATAGGGGTGCCAGAAGAAGAGGAAGAGCAAGAAATTGAAAATTTATGTGAACAAATAATGGAGAACTTCCCCAATCTGGCAAAGGAAATAGACTTCCAGGACATCCAGGAAGCTCAGAGAGTCCCAAAGAAGTTAGACCCAAGGAAGCACACACCAAGGCACATTATAATTACATTAGCCAAGATGAAAGATAAGGAGAGAATCTTAAAAGTAGCAAGAGAAAAGGAGATAGTTATCTACAAAGGAGTTCCCAGAAGACTATCAGCTGATTTCTCAAAACAAACCATGCAGGTAAGAAAGGGCTGGAAAGAAGTATTCCAAGTCATGAAAGGCAAGGACCTACATCCAAGATTATTCTATCCAGCAAAGCTATCACTTAGAATGGAAGGGCAAATAAAGTACTTCCCAAGTAAGGTCAAGTTAAAGGAGTTCATCATCACCATGCCCTTATTATATGAAATGTTAAAGGGGCTTGCTAAGAAAAAGAAGATCAAAAAATATGAACAGTAAAATGACAACAAACTCACAGATATTAACAATCGAACCAAAAAAAAAAAAAAAAAACTAAGCACAGAACTAGAACAGGAACAGAATCACAGAAATGGAGATCACATGGAGGTTTATCAGCAGAGGAGTTGGAGGGGGACAGAGTGGGGAAAGGTATAGAGAATAAGTAGCATAAATGGTAGGTAGAAAATAGACAGGGGGAGGTTAAGATAGTATAGGAAATGTAGAAGCTGAAGAGCTTACATGTACAACCCATGGACATGAACTTAAGAGGGGGAATGCATGTGGGAGGGGTTGTGCAGGGCAGAGGGGAATAAAGGGGAGGGAATGGGACAACCATAATAGAATAATCAATAAAATATATTTTTTTAAAAAGAGATTCTTGAAACACCAATTCCAAAGATCCTATGCACCCCTATGTTCAAAGCAGTGTTATTTACAATAATCAAGTGCTGGAAACAGCCTAAGTGCCCATCAGTAAATGAGTGGATCAAAAAACTGTGGTTCCTTTACACAAAGGAATACTACGCACAGAAATAAACAAGGAACTCCTACCTTTCAGGACATCAGGAATAGAACCAGACAGTATTGTGCTAAGTGAAATAGCCAGGTGTGGAAAGACAAATACCATATGATCTTATCTATAAGAGGAACTAATGAACAAAACAAACAAGCCAAACAGAACCAGAGGCATGGAAACAAGGAACAGATTGACAGGGACCAGATGGAAAGAGGGAGAGGGATAAAGGAGGCAGGAAGGGGACGGGTCTAGTTAAAAATAAAGTATAAATGGCCCATGGACGTGGACAACAGGGTGGAGATGGACTGTGGGACTGGGGCTGGGCAGGGAACAACAATAAAAAAAGAAAAGAAAAGAAAAACCATGTGATACTCTAAACTGGCAAATGGGCCCAGCCACAATCTGGAGCCACTCCTGACACAGTCACTACAATGTACCGTGAGCCTAATAGCTGGGTGTGTGTACTGAGTGAGCTGATCAATAAAAAGTGTAACATCTGGGGCCAACATCTATGTCCTTTGAAGTGAAACAAGCATATTATAGGAAAAAAGTGTCTTCTCTCCCTGCACACAAAGAAACAATCACCAAATTGGCAACACCTCGGTTCCTTGTTTGCCATGGTGACTCCAGCAGTGTTGAGACCCTAATTTGGGACTTCGTATTTTCAGACATAACTCCCTATCATAGCAACAACTGTATCAACCAAAAGGAACTAGTCCTTTCATAAAGATTTGTTTTTTACAAATCTTATTCAGTGGTGTAATAATAAACTTTTTGGACCAAATGAGTATTTCTGGAGACCTTGAGGTTAACTTGGAGATGAATTCTGGGACAGGAAAACAGGATAGCATGTCAGATTCACTGAATATAAATTTTAAAAACAAACCTGACTTTACTTTGTACTTTAAAAAATATGTTTGTTAATTTTAGAGAGAGAGGAAGGTAGGGAGAGAGAGAGAAACATCCATGTGAGAGAGAAACATCCATTCCTTGCCTCCCATACAAGTCCCAACCATGGATCAAACCCACAACTTAGGCATGTGCCCTGACAGGGAATCATGTCCCCAGCCTTTTGGTGTATGGGATGATGCTCCAACCTACTGAGCAACACCAGCAAGGGCTTACTTTGTACCCTTAAACTGGTAAAGAAGAATATAGCAGCTTCACTCTTTAAAAAAGCATTGCAATGAGCATCTTCCAAAATAATTTGCCCAATATTTTCAAATCTGCCTTCCCAATGAATTCCCAGAAACAGATGAAGTTAAATTACTGTAATTTCTAGATGTCAATAAAAAATGTGAAGGCAGATAAATTGTAAAGTTGGTACACACCAAAGTTCAAAGAAAGAGAGCCACTGTGCATTAGCGAATCAGATGAAACTTACTTTCATAGAAAATGTGGGACTTGACCATAGATTATAAGGGAGGATTTAGAGTATAGTGAATGTGAATGGTGAGATTTCAATTAATGAAAATTTGGCCAACAAAGAGAACATCATTAAGAGTTTCCATTGGTCTTTCCTTTTGCAGGAACATAGCTAATCTTATTTTTATGTGGAATTTAGAGGAATTTAAATCAGACCTGGCTTCCTTCCTTCCTTCCTTCCATTCTTCCCTCTTTCATTCATTCATCCATCTAATCATTCAACATTTACTGAGCCCCCTCACAGGCCAGATATTCTACCAAGTGCTGAAGATGAAGAGATAAATGGCAAAGTTCCTATTCTCACCACTTGAAGATACATATATATGTAAATATATAAATAAATAATAATTTAATGTATTTCTTAGTGCATTCATAAACCCATAAATCTGTGATATGACATTTAAAAATTTCTTTTATCCAAGAAATTAATATTTCTATAGTTTAAATTTCTACATAAAAGCTGTTGGATTTAAATTCTTTTTTCCTTGGAATCTAGCCCTCTAGGATTTTCATTTTAATACATTATTAGTCAAAATGCTGATCAATGTGAATAATCTGTTGGAAGGTAGCTTTGAGAAGGACTTGCTATTATATTAGTTGAACCTGAAGGAAAATAGCAACATATAGACCTTGCTCATTTTAATAACCATATTATTAGAGATTTTTTCCCTGTTTAATGTGGTTATCTAAAGCATTTAAGAAAAATCAAAATGAAAAGAATAGGTAAACAGATTGGGTAGTTTCAGATTTTCAGTTAACTTTTTCCTCCAGAAATTATGAACACAAAACTTTCCCACCTGGGTTTTGAAAACATGTTTCTTTACCTCCACATTTAGGCACAAGGAAAGGATTCAGCATGCTGCCTGCCTCCTGTCTTCTGTTCCTCAGGTTGTGTCGGCCCCAGAGAAAAGATGACAATGGTTCAAAAAAATGAAATCAACACATCAAGCCAAAGAACCTCTTTATAACCTGCTACTTATTAAATAGATCAGAATGTACCACCCAGTATTTCTCAGGCAACCTAACATTATAAAATGTTAGCCTACTCAAATACAACTCACATACTATAGGCACATTGGGCAAAATCTCCACCTATTTTTCTCCTTTCTGGCAGCCAGTAAACTGACAATAATAGTGTCTTTTATCTTTAAGCTTCCTTCTATCCCTGAGCCTTTTATTTAAAAAACAAAAGGTTTACTTTGAATTTTCTCCTTCAGGTAAGATGTGTCCAACTCATGTATTTAAATAATAATGCCTAAAGTCAGGCACCAAGTTTTCTTTCTTTCAATTACCCTTAATGTACTTGGCGCATAACAAATGCTCAATGAATTGATGATTGGATTTGTTAGGCATATTTTTAATCAAGCCTTGGGAGAAATTTAACCTAAAGTAATTGATTCCTGGAGATCACCTGAACTGATTCAGATCTTAATACAAGTTGTTTCATGTTCACGTTTTCTGAGCACCTTTTAAATAATCTGTGAGTGTCAGCAACGGAAAAGTTCTAGAATCATTCCTGAGATATTTTTTACTCTAAATACACCACCCATCTAAGAAAAAATCATCTATCCATTTCATTTCTTCCCTTCTGAAAAAGCTGACCCAAACTATACTCCTTACTATTCATGCTAGATCAGTAACAAAAAACCTTAGATAGGAAAATAATTTTCTGCGATAAACATAACTTAGATACAAGATCAAAACAATAGTGGACTCCTGATGCCCAAGTTATTGCTTTTCAATAATGAACCTACATCCTCCCCACATAACTCTCAGGGAGCATTTTAAACATTAGAGATTCACCACAAGCGTAGTGTCCAGAGGACCGTGACCAGGTAGTGGGGAAATGGCACATCTATTACACTCCAAAAATATTTTCACTGCTGTAATCAGGATGAATTAAGAAATAAACCCACTGGAAGAATTACAAATATTCACTTATTCTCTATTAGTGTTGGGAAGGAATATCACTTCCCCTGGATGCTTTATTGCATGTTAATTCATTTGTATTGTGGCAAGAGACAAGCATTCTGGAAGGCCAGCAGAAGAATGGAATGGCTTTGCCTGTTTCCTGGAGGCTCCTGTCATTCTGCTCAGGAAGATTACTGACTCAGTGCTTCAAACACATTATTTAGCTTGGGAGAAGAGCTGTAAGTAGCAGAGTTAAAACACTTGTTTATATGCATATTATACATAGTTGTGTGATTTGTACTTTATCTCACTGTAACATCTTTGATTCTAAAGTAGTGATGTCTTCAAGGCTACAACTAGAAGTGACTTAATCAACATACACATGTAGACATAAGGGCTTAGGGAAGTCAGAGTTGCAGCATGGCTCCAGCAGTAAAGTCGTCTGGGAAATGTTAGACTTTGTTTCACCTTCTGTGACTGTTTAACTCTTTGTAACCTCAGTCTTGGCTGAGTACCCAGAAAGCCTGAACGCTGCCCAAAGATAAATGTCATGCCCCCAGGAAGAAAGTTAATGAATGTGTAGAGTGTGATAACTGCATGATGTTATCTGTTAATTTAGAAATGCATCATTCTTTCTGTCGTCTATGTGTGACTACCTACCATATGGCTTTACTATTAACCCTTAAAAAATGAGACCTTGTCCTGGGAGGGGATAGATTTCTTCCCCAACCTGCCACCACTGGGAGTCAGCAGGTGCTTTGCAGGTGTACGTAAGTTTCTCCTATTAAAGCTGTTATGAATTTGAATAAGGCTACATGTCAATTCTTCAGAATCAATCCTGAATTTAGACTTGGGGCTGTGCCCCAACAAAGGGAAAGAACAACATATAGTCATAATAGAAAAGACATACTCCTGTCCAATCATCTCACATTTCACACACTATTTCCATGGTTTTAAAGAAGTTTCCAAAATTTTAAGAGCATATAATTTCAACTATAAGACTCAGTATGATTAAAACTGTGCAAAACCTTTAGAAAGGTCACCACTAGAATTTATTTCAGGGTATTTCCAATCCTCACTCCAGTACACACACACACACACACACACACACACACACACACACACATCCACCTATACTTCTACTACTTTAGAAGGTTAGCTCAGGAATTTATAGCCCCAAATTGGTAGAGCTCAGGGATCTAAGCCCAGGTGATTTCCTCCTTTTAGAATGCATCTAATTTCAATGTGAGTATAAATTAATTATCTTCCCCCTCCAACTGACACAAGCCAATTTGTACTGAGAGGTAAAGATGGCAAGGCAAAGGGGTGATCAATAGCCTGTTATACAAGGCCACAGGAAATCTGATCCCTAGGGTGCTCAGAAAGCCAAAGAGGGCAAGAAGTTAATGGGGGCAAGATAGCAAATCTACAATATAATTTAATTTGCAAGTTGAAAAACTGTGACTATTTTGCCAAGAAGTCTTTTATCCCATTTTCTCCAACAGCAGAAATCCATGGTTATCAGTCTTTTATCCCATTTTAATTAAACATACACACAGAAGAGAAAAGTAAAACCCAAAGCAGATTTTATTTTAATTTGACAACTATTTTGGTGGTTTTAATAAAATAAATTATTGTTGCAGGAATGTGCTGGCTTTGCATGATAAGAATCAAGTGTTATTTTACTTAAAAATGATTATATCAGAGCCATATCTAAAAATTAGATCAACCTGAAGTCAACCAAGAATCATTCATATACTTGGAGTTATATACCTACATGTAATGATCACTATTCTTAGTGCCAGAGATGCAAAAATACAGAATAAAATACATTGCCTAAGCCCTCAATGAACTCACAATGTGGAGGAGAAGACAAGTTAAAAAGATTAGAAACAGTACACTATATGCATCTCTAAATTAGGAATACTTACAATTCTATTACCTTTTAATTACAAGAATTATGTGATGCAATCCAGATAAATTATTTAGCAAAATTCCTGGAACACTGTAATTTAAATAAAAATGCTAACATCAGATATTTATGACCACTACTCTGATGATGATGATGATGATGATACCATCCCAAGAATTCACTGGCACATTGAGGACACACGGTGGATATTGGGAAAAGATTTGTAAAGAAAGCTTTCTAATGAGATGTGTAAATCTTAGCTAAATTTTTAAAAGTGAATAATAAAAATAACTCAATAAGATAGTTTAGGAGAAGATGGAGATGTCCTACATAGAAGCTTCAAGGCTTTACCCTCTACCCTGAGCAGTTTAGGGTCCCTTCTGTGTCTTAGAGCAGCCCTGGACCAGACAACTGGTATCTGGAAATCCTTTCCAATGTGATGTCCAAGGAAGCCCGAAGATACCTTGCAGGGGTGTCAAAGTCATTTTCACCGGGGGCCACATCAACCTTGTGGTTGCCTTCAAAGGGCTGAATGTAATTTTAGGACAGTGTAAATGTAACTACTCCTTAACTAGGGACAAGGAGCTCAGTGCTGTAGCTATGTAGAAACAAGGTTCCAGGCAGATGAAACAAGGTGGGGGGCCAGATTCGGCCTGCGGGCATTGTGTTTGCCACCTGTGCCTTACAGGACACATGTAAATTGGATCCCGTGTCCAGATACAAAGGTCTGGACATGGGATCCCTTGATTTCCATCCTCTTACATTCTGGTGAGGACTTCTTGCATGATCAATTTAATAATGTCAAATTGACCAATATTATGTTTTGATTGGTCTCAGCTATTCACATAAAATCTATTTTACTGATATTTGAAAAATATACATCTGTCATTTCCTATTTAAGTAAATGTCATTAAATGTCTTCAAGTCTTACCTATAGTACATATTGCTTTATTCTACTCTTTCAGAACATATACATATCAGCATATTGTTAAATAAATCTGTATTAATTTACTCAGACATCCTTTATTCTTTACATATGCCAATAATATAATAGATATTGTGATCCACATATTTGTAAACTGTGTTACATATAATGGGAGAAACATGGTATTTTCCCTCATACAGGTTGAAAATTTTAGTAGTCTAGTCTATAGTAAAAATTTGTTTAAATCCACAAATGCTAAATAAGAAATTCAACTCAAAAAATATATAATAAAGCTTGTCAAATCAACTACTAAGCATTTTATAAACTCTTTAAACAGTGAAGAATATGCCTCAGAATACATATCCCAGAACAGAGTGTATTATACATAATAATTTAAGTGGATTCACAAAGAAGTAGGGAAAGACAAGTTTCTACAGATGGTGCTGGAATTATCAGTGTAGAAATTAAAAATAAGTAAAATTAATATTCATTCTCTCATATATATATTTATATACATACTAAAAATAAATTCTAGCTTCATCAGAACATGCTAGATATTTTTTTGTTCATTTTTATCCTCCAAATCCTCTCTCTACCTTTCCCCACTGACTTTGGGCCCCAAGATGTTTATGACATCTATGAATGACATTCAAAGGTTACCCTTCCACTCTAGCTTCTAGCTGGGTTCAAGTAATGAAAGATTCCAACAGATCATAAAGTAAAAAGAAAACACAAGGAAGAATTCCTCTGTCCCTCTCTCTGCCATATTACCACAGATTAGTTACGCCCTTCCACCAAAGGCATTGCTCCTATCCGTTAGCTCAGTCTCTTAAGTTCAAATAACTTTTCTCAATATTTACCCCATTGTGTCTGGAGCTGGTAACAGGACTCCATTGGTATTAAACTGGGAATGTTGCCATCTCCTATTGGTTTTCTTTAATCCTACCCACACCATTTCAATAGTTTGCTAATGAAAAGTAGACTCTTCAATTACATTGAGTGATCTGCTTGTTCCCAATAGTCTGATACAGAGATATATAGAAGCTTGAGAAAGCTCCCCTAGATAGAAAAGGCTTGCAGTTTTATACAAAATTTGTATATAATATCATCCTTGCTCTTGAAGAGGCCTACAGTTAATGAAATAGTATTTGGACAATATAGGAATACACATTTGTAAAGCACACTCTTCCAAAGGTCCATTAAATTTCATACTTACTTTATGTGAAACCAGTGCCTCTATGGTTACTAAAGAAAACTTTGATTTTCATCATTTCATTATTTACATGATGAGAATCATGGGATGGCAGTGAAGAACTGATTCATCTTTGGTTCAAACAATGAAAAAGAAATCCTGCAATTCAAGTTCTTCTCTTCCAGATGACCTAACATGTCCTTAAAGTACTTATATTTAGGAATGTCTTCATGTCTAAACAAAATCAGTAATGATTTCTCCCTATTTACATAACAAATCAAACTCATAAAAGAAGAACAGTCTATCTGGATACGCTGAAACCAGTTCCAGGTACAAAACCATAATGTATGAACATGCTTGTCAAATTACTCTTCAGATTCATAAGTTATTCAGCAAATGTTTATCAAGTATTCAGCATGTGCCAAGTATTATACTAGGTGTTTCAAATACATAATAATGAAAAATGCTATTCTAACTTCATGGATCTTAAATCCAGAAAAGGAGAAAATATTACAGTAATAATAGTAATACTACATATAAATATTTAAATTATAATAACTGCAATGCAAGACAGCCCTAAAACTGTCTGAGTATGACATCTTGTTTTGATAGGAGGTCAGAAAATATCTCTTCTAAAGAAGCATTCTTAAATCTAAGACATAATAATGACTAGGAGCTCTTTATGGCAAATTGAACAATATTTGCGAAGGTCCATAGGTGGTGAGATAGTTTGCATTTTCAAAAAAAATTAAAGAAGTTGAAGCTTAGTGGGCAGCAAGGAAGGAGGTGTACAGGTAAAAAGATAGAGCGGCCAAATTATCTAGGGCTTTTTAGACCATGTTAGAGATGTATTATCGCCTAAAAGTTATTTTAAAAACTTTGAAGGTATAAGACAAACCTAAATTTTTAGTATTTTAATTATTTATTTAGAGAAAGGGGAGAAAGGGAGGGAGAGAAATGCTGACATGAAAGAGAAACATCAGTTGGTTGCCTCTTGCATGCATCCTGACTAGGGACCGAACCCTGACTGGCATGTGCCCTGACTGGGAATCGAACCTGTGACCTTTCGATTTGGGGAAAGACACCCAATCAACTGACCTACACGTGTCAAGAAAAGATAGAACTGAATTTTAAAACATCACTCTGCTACCAGACTCCAAGAACAATTACAAGCTGTAGTAAATAAAATATAGTATTGTTTTAGCAATATGCAAGTAGCCAAAAAAACAAAATAGAATCTAGAATAATTCTGAAAATTATGGAAATTTAGAGAACAGTAAAGATAGAATTTCAAATTAGAGGATAAAGGACAGATTGTTGAATAAAATGTGTTAGAACTATTGACCTTATAGCTGGAGAAAATTTATGATCTTACTCTGTATATGCATTATATAACTTCTATAAAAAATAAACCTTAAAGATTTAGTGGATTAATTCTATAGAAAGAAGTAAATTTCTTGCTCAGATAGTCTAAAATTTATGTTGTTATTTGTGGATGGCTCTCCTCTAAGTGGTGATTTTTGGATTTAAACATTTTCCAGATTACTTCACTATCTTCAGCACATCTCCTCCAAGGTCATTTTGCAAGAAGATCGCTCTTCGAAGGTTGTTATAGGACAGGACTCTTAGTAATCGTCATCACTTCTGCTCTCATTCTGTTGGATGCAATTCAGTCATAAAAGCTCACACAGCTAAACAGGAGGCTGGGAAATAGAATCTAACTATGTAAATGGAAGATGACACAGCTGTGGTGATTGCCCAGGAGTCTCAGCCACAACTTACATCTATGCAAAATTAAAATTTGTAAGTATTAAAAATCTAATATAAAGACTATAAAAACACCAAAAGAGATTTTAAAGGAATATTTTATAGCCTTGATCTGGCAAAGAACTTCTTAGGCAAGAAGTGTAAAGCAGAAACCACAAAGGAAAAGAATAATAAGTTTGACTACATCAGAATTTTAATTTTTCTGCCACAGAAGATGGATCTGAAAAATAAGTGGTACCGTTAGAAGAAATATCTGCAAAACATATAACAGATAAAAATATAATAGCACAATTGGATAAAGAGAACTTATAAATAATTAAGAAAAAATAAGCCTTACAAAAAATCAACAAGAAAAATAGAGAAAATTCATTGAGCCAAGAAACACGTGAAAAGATATCCAAGCTCAACATTTTAGGAACAACAAAAGCAAAAAAAATTAAGATGATTTACTGTTTTATCTAATTGAGTAGACTAAAACATATCCATGGTTAATGATTAAATAAACACCACTAAATTCTTGGTGGAAGTGTTATAAGTTGGTACAGTTTTGAGAAGGGAAATTCTGGACTATATGTCAATATTCAAATTGACTTAACAATTACATTTCCAGAATCTATCCTACAGAAATACACATGTGCACCAAGATACAGATTAGATAGATGGGAAGCAGGGAAGGAAGGAGATAAAGAGAGAAGAGAACAATAGGAGAATAGATAAGGAGAATATGACAATGGATGTTCAATGCATCATTGTTATACATTTATATATATATATATATATATATATATATATATATATATATATATATATATATAATCTCCCATATATGACATAGTCATACTGGAATGATAAGTAACTCTTAAAATAAATAGGGTAGACTGAGGTGCATTTACCTGGGAGTGTCTGTAAGTGATGCAAGTTACATAACAATTAAGTTGATCTGAGAAACAGAGAGAAAGGAAGACAGAGATAAATGGGGAGGACTGGTAGAGATGTAAATGCACAGGAAAAGCTCTTCAAGTATTAACATCAAACTTGTAGAGAGAGTTATGAATAGGGGCTAGGGATAGCAAAGAAACCAAAGACTAAGGTCTAGAGTTGGTATTTGCTTTTTAGGTTTTTATATCTTAAATTGTTTCCATTTTTTAAGTGTATGTATTTCTTTGAAGTTAAAATAAAATTATTCTAACTGAAAAAATGACAATAAGGTTGGAGAGCTTTCTGGTAAGTGAAATCTGTACAGTTTTCAGGGCACAGCCCAATCATCACAATATTTCTTAGTGTCTCTGTTATGGCTACTCCAAACTTCAGATAAGAATTCTAACCTTCCTTGACAAATAGGGCCCTTGAATGCCTGCATACTTCCCACCCATTCCACAAGCACCCCATACCAGCATCTCCTACAGAAGCACTAAATCAGAGCACTTTACATTGAATTGCAATCATTTCTCAGAACATCACTGAACTTAGTCATCTAAGTCCTCGGTATTTACTAAAGAGGACATTAATGAGAATTTTTCCTACACAAATGCAACTGAGAACAAAATGCAACTAAAGGGAGTCATCTCTGACTTACACCCTCTCTTCACCTAATAAGTGCTGTAGGAATGTGAACCGTTTCCATAATTCATAGGCTCCTGTGATGTGCAAGGTTATTTTTGAATTTGTTTCTCCTGTAAGAAAAGTTTTCCCTCCTAAAATTAGATTATGAATCTACTTCTAAAGCCACTAATCAAACATAAGTTAAAGCTACTTAATAAGGGAGAGAAAATTATAGAGCTCTAAAATATTAGAAATAGGTCACTGAGAGATTCAATAAAACTTCAGAAAAGGTACTGATAAAAAAGGTATCCTCATTAAGAAACTGTAAAGTAATCCTGCAATTATACAGGGAAAAATTGCATATGCAAAAGCAGCAAAATATAGTCTATAATGTTATTTAATGAAGCAGAAGTTTGTATCTATGCCATATCTAATGCAGTTCTTGAAAAACCTTGGCATATTCACTAACTATAAACCATATATTAAACACTGTTGTTATGGGTATTATTCAGCAATAGAAGATTTAAAGTTGGTTATCTTCTTCACCATAGTTAGCAATGAAATACAGGCACATACATTATCTGCTTAAATAGGTTGGAAAATAGGTGGGAATATACTAACTAGCCCTTTAATTATGCAAACAGTTTCTATAATTCTGATACTGAATTCCATGACACCCATAGATTTCCTTATACTCTAGCTGTAAATAGTAATTACAATATCCATAAAGAAAATGCTATATTTTAGGTTGTAAAACAGTCTCTAATATTATCTCTTGTATTGTTATTTGATAACTTTCTAAAACTTTCCCATGAGGGTTATTGATATATTCTTGGGAAGTCATCTTTTTCTTTATTTTCATGAAAAACATAAGAATAATTTATTCAACCATTTTCAAATTAAAGTACAATGAAGAAAGAAATTTGCCATTGAACGTTTAAACATTATATTTAGCAGGTCCTCAGTGCATTGCATAATCAGTTCAAGCCTATGGATTAACAATCAAAGAAATCTCAGACACTGACCTACATTAAAAAAATCCTACACACACAACCAAGAATTCATCACCCACAGAGGACTGAAAACCTTTCATGTAACCTGCTAGCTAATCAGCACATGTCCCAATATTATAGTGCTAGGGACCAGGAAGAAAATCATCCTGAAAGGCATTACATTAAAGGAGAGAAAAACAGTAAGATTCCTACATAACTCAGCCTCAGTTTTCAGACCTAGACACTAGTGCTTGGAAGCAATGATCATTTAACTATTTATTATGCGTGTTTAAATCTACATCTTCTTTAGGAATCATATTTGATGGGGCATTATTTTCATTCTTTGGATGTTGAACAAACAGGTTGCCAAAATTAATTGAGCCATATCTGAAAACGGATAACTTCAGCTATCTTAAGCTTCACAACCAAATGTTTCACATCGCTTCAACCTGACACAGGTACAAAACTTATATTGCCACCAAAATCTGCTTCTCCTCCTGTGTTTCCTATCTCAGTGAATAGACTGTCCATCTACATAATTGGTTGCTCAAACAATAAAATTAAGCATCATCTTCTGTAGCTCCTGCTCCCCATCTTTGACATTAATCACTGATTTTTCAAATTTTCTCATTCATTCATTTCTCTTTATCCATTGCTACCACTATTGTTCAGATATCAATGTCACTTCTCTGCATCTAGAGATAAATCTAGGAAAGAACTCATGAATCTTAGTCTTCTTCTAGAGCTTTGTACATAATTTTGGATTCAAAATTTTCTATTCTTCTTTGTAAAAAGTATGTAATCTGTGTACCCTACTAAAACTATATCTTCTGTCTAAATTACTACAAAAGCCCCCAGTGATCTTCCAGCTTCCACACTTGTCCCATACCAATTTCCACTCAGCACTGCAGATGAAATGCTCTTTCTAAAACACAAATATGACTTTGTTCTTCCATTGTTTGACAACCTCCAGTGGTGCCATGTTTCTCTTACAATTTAGTCTCAACTCCTTGTTGTGACTTAATTTTTATGTAGTCAACACACATTTTATGATATACACACAACTTCTCCAGCTACTATTCAGCCCTCATACCATGTTCTCTGGGCATACTAAAATCTGACCTCCCAGTACTTCCTATTTTCATTGCTTGAGAGAGCAGAAACCAGGTTGAGTTTCTTGTTAAATCAGCAGCACTTAACATTATTATGTCACTTAGTAGGCATTTCATAAATATTAAATAAACATTTATAAAGGAATACATGAATGAATAATGAACACTCTACATCACTGGGGCAAATTCAGGCATAGTGATCCAAAACCCATGCGGGATGGATCTAACAAAAAAAAAAAAAGCATGGATTGATTACTGGGAATGAATTGCAGTTGAATTCCCATATTCATGAATAATTACATTGAAAAGAATTTTGATGAATCATCTATCGGGGGAACAGTCAGTAAATCCTATTCTAAAGTTCTTTCTACCTTAGAAATCTTCTCTTTTTTTGCCAATTTCTTATTGCTTTGAATGTAATACCTGATATGCCAGATTCTTCCTGGCAGACATTATGCTACCTACGAAACAATGAGAATATATAGAAAGTGTTTAATCCAGCCCCTGAATCTATCTGACCTCTTCCCTTTCCCCAAGCTACTATTTTTTTATAGTTTTGTTATTTTACTCATATACCAAGACGTAATGTTTGGACAAAATTCATAGTTTTTCCTCACCTATATTTATATACCTTTTCCAAATAGATGTTTAACAAGCAACTAAAATAAAGTGTCTTTCCCAATTATCCTGACACTGACCATTACTTTCTATGTTAATACTTATTTAGATTGCATCTTATGCTGCTATAATCCTTTCAATATTTGTTTACAAAGTGCCCCAAATTTTTTATATTCATTAATTTAAGAAACAGTCATTGAATACTGTTTGTGCTAGGCAGTGTGCTACAAGGTACATAAAAGAAATTTATATTGTCCTGCAAGTCTTTTCCCATGTAGAGACATAATTTAATAATGCCTTACTTTTATATGGTTCCTGAATATTTTCCTGGAAAATGGTACAAATATACATAGATTACAGATAGATATATAGAGATAAATTTGAACATAGAGTTTTGATTTAATAGGTAAATAGATATGCAAATAAATACACATTATGTCATATATACTTATTAAAATCTCATATACATATGCATAAACTGGACAGACAACACAGTTTTTAAGCATTGAATTAATGTAGTTTTAATAGCTTATGAAGCAGGTCTTCCATTTACTACTTCTCTTATCAATATTTTTTCTCTTCATTGAATTTATTGGTGTGTCATTGATTAATAAAATTATATGGGTTTCAAATGTACAGCTCTATAGTATATCATATGTAAACTGCATTGTGTGTTTATCACCCAAGTCAAGTCTCCCTCCACTACCATTTAACCCTCCTGTACCCTCTCCTATCTTCCCCCACTTCCTTTTCTCTCTGGTGATCACCATACTGTTTTCTATGAGATTTTTTCCCTTCATCTCTTCAACTTATGCACCCAGTACACAAAACCACCCACCCTAATAGATGTCAGTCTTTTCTCTGTATCTATGAGTTTGTTTCTATTTTCGTTTGTGTATTTTGCTTATTAGATTTTACATATAAGTGAAATCATATGGTATTTGTCTTTCTCTGGCTGATTTCACTTACACTCATACTCTCTAGGTCTATCCATACTGCCACAAAAGATAAGATTTCCTTTTTTAGGCTGAGTAGTATTCCATTGTATAAATGTACCATTGCTTTTTTATCCTCTTACCTACTGATGGGCACTTGGGCTGTTTCCAAATCTTGGATATTGTAAATAATGCTGCAATGAAAATATGGGTGCATATATTCTTTCAAATTAGTGTTTTGGGTTTCTTCAGATATCTACCCAGAAGTGGAATCACTGGGTCATAAAGCAGTTCCATTTTTAATTTTTTCAGGTAATTCCATACAGCTTTTGCAGTAGCTATACCAGTTTGCATTCCCACTAACAGTGCACAAAAGTTTCCTTTTCTGCACATGCTCGACAATTCTAGTTGTTTATTGGTTTATTGATGATAGACATTCTAACAAGTTTGAGGTGACATCTTATTGTGGTTTTAATTTCCAACTCTCAGATAATTAGTGATATTGACCATCTTTTCTTATGTTTATTGACTATCTGTATTTCCTCTTTGAAAAAGTGTTTATTCAGATTTTTTATCCATTTAATTGGATCATTTATTGTTTGGGTGTTGAGTTATGTAATTTCTTTATAAATTTTGGATATAACCCTTTATCAGAACATTGGCAAATGTGTTCTCCCATTCAGTGGACTGTCTTTTCATTTTGTTGATGATTTCCTTTCCTGTGCAAAACCTTTTTATATTGATGTACTTCCATTTGTTTATTGTTTCTATTATGTTCCTTGCCTGGGGAGATATATCAGAACACATATTGCTACAAGGAATGTCTGAGATTTTACAGCCTATGTTTTCTTCAAGTATTTTTATTGTTTTAAATTTAACATTTAAGCATTTAAAATACTTTGAGTTCTTGTGTATGGTGTAATAAAGTGGTCTAGATTCTTTCTTTCTTCTTTCTTTCTTTTTTTCTTTCTTTCTTTCCTTTTGTTTTGCATGTACCTGTGCAATTTTCCCAGCACTATTTATTGAGTAGACTACATTTACCCCACTGTATGTTCTTGCCTCCTTGGTCAAATACTAATTGAAGATAAAGGTGTAGGTTTATATCTGGGCTTTCTATTGTGTTTCATTGATTTATATGTCTGTTTTTATGCCACCACCATGCTGTTTTGATTACCATAGCTTCATAGTATAGTTTGATATCAGTTCCCCCAACTTTGTTCTTCTTTCTCAAGATTGTTGTGACTATTTGGGATCTTTTCTGGTTCCATATAAATTTTTGTAATATTTGTTCTAGTTCTGTAAAGTATGTCATTGGTATCTTTATAGGAATTGTGTTGAATCTATAGATTATTTTGGGTAGTGTAAATGTTTTAATGATGTTAATTCTTCCTATCCATGAACATGGTATATGCTTTCACTTATTTGTAGCTTCTTCAATTTCTTTTTTCAGTGTCTTATAATTGTCTGAGTCAGGTCTTTTACATTCTTAAATTTATTCCTAGGTATTATTTTTTGCTTCAATTGTAAATGAGATTGTTTACAATCTTAGTTTCTCTTTCTGATAGTTTATTATTGGCATATAAAAATTCAAGTGATTTCTGAATATTTATTTTGTATCTTGCTACTTTACAGAATGCATTTATCACTTCTAGTAGATTTTTGTGAAATCTTTAGGGTTCTTTATATACATTGTCATATCATCTTCAAGTAAGGACAGTTTTACTTCTTATTTTCCTGTTTGGAATCCTTTTACTTCTTCTTCTCATCTGGTTGTTGTGCCTTGGACTTCCAGTACTATGTTGAATAAGACAGGTGAAAGTGGATGTCCTTGTCTTGTTTCTGAGTTTAAGGGAAACATTTTTAGATTTTTGCCCATTGACTATAATGTTGGCTATGAGTTTGTCATATATGACCTGTATTATATTGAGGGATGTCCCCTCTATTCCCACTTTCCTGAGAATTTTTATCATAAGTGGGTGCTAGATTTCATCAAAACCTTTTTCTGCAAATATTGATATAATCATATGATTTTTATCCTTCATTTTGTTTATGTGCTGTATCATGTCCATTGATTTGCAGGTATTGTACCAACCCTGCATCCCCAAGAATAAATCCCACTTGATCATGATGTATGATCTTCTTAATGTACTGCTGGATCCAGTTTGCTAAAATTGTGTTGAGGATTTTACTATCAATATTCATCAGGGGCATTAGCATATAATTTTCTTTTTTTGTGGTGTCTTTATCTGGTTTTGGGATTAGGATAACACTGGCCTCATAAAGTGAGCTGGGGAATCTTCCTTCCACTCTAATTTTTCTGGAATAGTTTGAAAAGAATACATATTAGTGCAATGAATGTTTGGTAACATTCTCATGTGAAGCTATCTGGTTCAGGACTTTCTTTTGCTGGGAGATTTTTTATTGCTATTTCAATTTCATTAGTTGCATCTCTCTATTCAGATTTTCTGATTCTTCCTGATTTGGTTTTGGAAGATTTTGTTTCTAAGAATTTATCCATTTCTTCCAGATTATCCAATTCATTCTCATATATTTTTATAATCTTTTCTTACAATCCATTGTATTTCTTTGGTGTCAATTTCTTTGGTGTCATCTCTTGTTTACCTTTTCAAAGAAATAAGTCTCATTTTCATTTATCTTTTGTATTCTTTTCCAGACTATTTCATTTATTTCTGCTCAGTTCTTTACTATTTACTTTAATCTACTCAGTTTGGGCTATGTTTGTTATTCTTTTCCTATTTATTTTATGTATAAAGTTAGAATATTTATTTGAGATTTTTCTTGTTTCTTCAAGTAAGCCTGTAATACTATGAATTTCCTTTTTAGAACTATTTTTTGCTGTGTCCCATAGATTTGGGGTTGTTGTATTCACATTGTCATTTGTTTCAAGGTATCTTTGATATTTTTTCCCTTGATCTTGTTGTTAACCCATTTATTGTTCAGTAACATTCTATTTATTTTTCATGTCTTTGTGTGTTTTTCATTTTTTTGTGATTGATTTCTAGTTTCATACCTTTATTGTCAGAGAAGATACTTGATATGATTTCAATTTTCTTAAATTTATTGAGACTTGTTTTGTGCCCTATCACTTGGTTGGTCCTAGAAAATGTTCCATGTATACTTTTAGAAAATGTGTATTCCGCTGCTTAGGGATGAAATGCTTTGAAGATTTCAATTAAATCCATCTGGTCTAGTGTATCATTTAAGGCTGCTGTCTCTATGTTGATTTTCTATCTGGAGATCTATCCATTGATGTCAATGTGGTGTTAATCCTGTACTGTGACTGTATTATTCTTTATCTCTCCCTTTATGCCCATCAAGATTTGCTTTACGTATTTAGGTACTCCTATGTTGGGCACATAAATGTTTACAAGGGTTACATCCTCTTCTGGATTGTTCCCTTCATCATTATGTAGTGTCCTTCTTTGTCTCTTACTATATAGCCTTTGTTTTAAAGTTTATTTCATCAGATATAAGTATTGCTACCCCTATTTTTTTCATTTCCATTTGCATGAAATACTTAATCCATCCCTTAACTTTTAATTAACTTTTAATCATGTGTCATTCTAGGTAGGTCTCTTGTAGACAGCATATATATGGGTCTTGCATTTTTATCCATTCAGTGACACTATGTCTTTTCATTGGAGCATTTATGCCACTTACATTTAAAATGATTATTGATAGGTATGTATCTATTGTCATTTTAGTCTTTGAACTATGTTCCTCTGTTCTTTTTTTCTCTTCTTCTTAAAGAAGACCCTTTAACATTTCTTGTAATGCCAGTTTGGAGATAACAAACTCCTTTTGCTTTTTTCTTGTATGGAAAGCTCTTTATTTCTCCTTCAATTTTAAATGATAGCTTTGGTGCTTAAAGTATTCATGGTTGTAAATCCTTGCTTTTTATCACCTTGAATATTTCATGCCGATCCCTTCTGGTCTGAAATGTTTCTGTTGAGAAATCAAATGACAGTCTAATGAAAGATCCTTTATAAATGTCTTTCTCTTGCTTTTTCTCTAGAAAAATAGAATTTTCTATTTGTCTTCAATCTTTGCCCTTTTAATTATGATGTGTCTTGGTGTGACCACTTTGGTTTCACCTTGATTGGGACTCTCTGAACTCTTGAACTTGTGTGTTAATTTCCTTCACCATGTTAGAGAAGTTTTTAGTTATCATTTCTTCAAACATATTCTTGATCTCTCTCTCTCTCTCTCTCCCCTACATCTTCAGGTACACTGATGATGCGGATGATGGTATACTTCATGTTTTCCCAAAGGTCCCTTAAACTATTCTCATTTATTTAATGCTTCTCTTTTTTTGCTGCTGTACTTCAGTGTATTCTGTTACCTTGCCTTCCAAATTGCTGATTCAATCCTCTGTTTCATCCAAACTATCCAAACTACTATTTATTCCTTCTAGTGCATTCTTCATCTCAGGTATTATAGTCTTCACTTCTGACTGGTTCTTTTTTTTTGGGGGGGGGGGGTTCTATGTACCTTTTCATGCTGCTGTAGTTCTCATTAAATTCCTTGTAGTTCTCACTAAGTTCCTTGATCACCCTTTTATAAGCATTCTTTTCAACTCTATATCTGGTCATTGCTTGCCTTCATTTCATTTAGCTCTATTTCTGGAGATTTCTCCTATTCTTTTATTTCAAGTATGTTTCTTCATCTCCTCATTTTGGCTGCTTCTGTGTGTTTATTTCTATCTAATAGGTGTCCTGTGGGACCCAGTAGCTCAGTCTCCCTTGTCATCTGTGGTGGGTTCTCCAGGAATGTCCTTTGTGTGGGGTATGTGATCCTTCCTTTTATAATTGAGTCTGGATTGCTATTGGCCCTTTCATGTGGGGAGCCAACCCTAAGTCTGGCTGACTGTGAGGATTAACCCTGACCACCATGTAAAAGCTGCTGTGCAGATGCTGACCACATAGAGTAGAATTCACCTCAGGGTGGCCTAGAGCCTGCTGAGATCTCCCTTTGGAGAGCTATTTGGCTCTTTCTCTGATGTTGTCTGAGGCTGACCACTGGGTTGGTTCTGAGACTTCTTGGGAGGGACTTTGGTTCAGGTCAATATCAGATGTTGCCTGTGACTGGCCCTGGGTAATCTATATGGAATTACAAAGTGATCCACAGTTTATAGCCACCTCTATATGCCTGGTGTGCCCAGGAAAGATTTATATGTGTGGCTTTTACTGGCACTCAGTCCAGGGGAACATCAGCAAAGCTTCCAAGGAACCCTGATATCCGCCTACACCTGACAGCTTCCTGTTAGGTTCAGTTACTGAAAGAGACTTAGGCAGTACTCAAGTTGTATATCTTCGGTGAGTCACCAGGCAGGAGTGAGTGGTGTTCACCAGATTGATACAGGTTCAAACTCCATGCCAGTCCTGGGTCTGAGGCCAATAACCAAACATCCCAGGGTATACACCAAGTCTAGCTGTCACCCATTGGGTGCTCACATATCTTTGTGGTTGGTTGGGTCTCAGGGAATCATCAAGGTGAGGGCAGCAGAATTTATCAGGTCCAAACAGACCAAAATTTGGCCCTGTGAAGGAGGACTCTGCACCACTCAGGTATGCATGGGATAAATTTTCTTTGCCCTACAGTCACACAGCACAGTCTGTCTCAGATTCTGCCAAGAGCCTGATTTCAGCAAGGTGGGGGTCACCAAAAGTTAGGAGGTGGGAGATGGGGCTGTGCTGGTCAGGCTTGGTGGAAGGTGGGGAGGGTGGCCTCTGCCTCAGAGTCTGCCCAGTCTTAACAGGGTTGAGCTACCAAGAGTCAAGAAGTTGGGGCCAATTGGAACCAGGAGAGTGGGGCTAGGGGATATGCTGTGAGGGGAAAGTGCCAGTCAGTTTCACAGAAAAGTGGTAGGAATCACCCCTACCCCAAAGCCACACAATTCAGTCACTGACACCCCCTTGAGTCTGCCCAGACCTCTACATACTGGCTCAGGTAGCTGATACCTTAGCAGGGCACAAGTCCCAAGGGAGGCACAACAGACATTCCAGAGGGTGTGAGTCTATTGTTTTCTCTCAGGCTGATGCTACTTGGAGGGCCATAATTCACCTAAGATGGCATCTACAGTGTAGGGCAGGAATTCAGCACAGAGGTCCCAGTGGCTGTCCCCTCAGCTCTCTCCCCGGAGCCTCAAACACCAATATCTCCTTGTACAACTCTTGTCTGCCCCACCCTCCCTTCATAGTAGCCCAGGATAAATGATGGGCACTGGTTTTCACAACCAGATGTTATATGTGTGCTTCTTCCTGGCTATGATGCTCTAGGCTGAGGAGCCCAGCATGAGGTTGAAGCCCCACACTCTTCACGCAACTGAGATATCCCTCTGGAACATCAGCTGCCTTCCCCTGGAGCAAGTCTAAAACTTTATACAACTCTGGCCTTCCTATCAATCCCAATGTGGCTTCTTTGTAAATCCTTGATTATAAGATTTCTCTTTAGCTAGCCTTCAGTTGGTTATTCAGGTTCATTGTTCTACACTTTAGTTGCAATTCCAGTTTGGTCTTAGGAGAAAGTGAATGTTACATCCACCTCTTCCACCACAATCATGTCAATATTTTCTTTGCTTTTCTTGTTTTTTTTTTCTATATTCTACATAAATTTTAATATGATTTTATCAAGTTCCAGAAAATGTATTGAGATCTTGAAAAGAATTACATCAAATTCATAATGAATTTGCAAAAACCTGGCATCTTTGCCCTTACACAGTAATCATGAGACACTTAATAATAATGATCAGGGACATTCTGCTGCTGTTCATGTTACATGTAGTGTATTTAAATCTCTATACTTTACAAAATATTAAAATGAACAATCCATCTATTTGATAGTTGCTTAGCCAAAAAAGAAAAAGAAAAAAATCATGCTATGTTAAAATAACACACATTTAATTTTATATCACTACATTAAACACCATACCAGATATGCAATGATGTCAAAGATCTAATACCATTTACAGGCTGGAAGAAGCCATACTTACACAGAATTCAATGAAAGCAAGAACTTTCCACCTGGCATTCTTTTAATAAAAGAGGATTGTTTATGAGCACTTCATTTCCAATTCCAAAAAGGTGGTCAACTTCTCTAATACCAGAATAGAAAGTATTTAAAGTCCTGGATACAATGGTTCCTCAACTCTGAAAAGTTATAAAGGAAAATAATATATCAAACCAATGAGATTAATCATAGGCAGATAAGAATAACATTTGCCTGTTCTGCGTTTATAGGCTCATGATTTTGAATCTATGCAAAATGAGAAAGTATAGCATATTGACTGTGAGAAACTTGGTAGCAGTGATCCTCTCTTTACCACAAATTTATACCTAGAACATGGCCATATAGAGTTGGAACCTGGGGGGAGAAAATGTTTCAGGACATCTTTACCACAATTTTTATATCCTACTAGTATTTTCTGAATATCAGTACTGTAGGCTATGGCTTACCTTTTAATTAGCATACTTATTCTACCAGATAAGAATATCTTCAAAGTCTGGATCTTTGTCTTATCTTTTTACCACTAGCATTTAACACTTACCAATCTTGAAAACAATGAAGTAATGAGAACAATGATATCGTTCCTAGGAATGAAAGTAATAGATAAATGTATGCATGTGTATGTGTGATTGTAAATATATAGATATTTACAAGAAGGTGGGGAGATATATATATATATAATTTTATTATATCCAAGTACAAAGATACATATGAACAGTGTGGGTTCATGCTTTAAAAGTGTGAAAATAGTTGGTTAGGAATTAATAAAGTTACTGACATTTTAAAAGGCCAGTACTAAAGAAAAAGCACATTATTTTTGACTGAGTTGCAGGGTGAGACCTTAACAATTATGTCTGTGAACATACACAAGTCTAGAAGTCAGGAGTTTTTTAAAACTAGTTAGGAAGCTGTAGTTGACCTTTCTCTGTCTTCCTTAGAGTGCACTTTTATTAATGCACCATTCAAGAACTGGGAATTGTGCAGAGACATGAAAACAGGGCTCTCCTAAAGAGTTAGAGAGGGATGTAAATCATGGATGATCTAGCCTCTGGCAGACTTGCTCACACCTCATTCCTTGGGTAGCTCTTCCTTTTTGCCAACTCTAGAAAGCAAAGTAAAAAAATCTCTACATAAATTTGTATTTTTGACCTATAATTTTAAAAATGCCACTATTCAGAGAAACAGAAAAAAAAAATGTTAACATTAAAATTACTGGAGCAGGGGCCCGGAAGATGGCAGAAATGACAATATGTCCTGTGAGAAATGTGTGCAAGGCATCAATGTGCAAGATACAACATCATGTGTGCATTCTCTAATATATCTTCACTGATGAACCCAAAGTCTGAGTTCAGAACAGTGTTTGATTTGTAAAATAAAGGAGCAGCAAAAAAAAAAAAAAAAAAACAAAACTAAAGGATGCCTATTTTACAATCAAATGTCTGCCAATAAAATAGTCTTTGATGTGATTAGGTATTTAACTGGCCATGGAAAACCTCTTCACTAAACAAAAGATGCAACAGGCACTAAGTAGCTATGCTCTCCTACACAGTTTAGGAGCATCATTGTGTTTTCACAATGCTTATCAACTTCTGTTATAAAATATGGGGAAATTTTTCTTTCATGTTGCTCACCAACAAACAGGAGAGATATCATCACTGATTAAGTTCAGGTACTATGAGTGATACTGGGACAGAGAGTGAATGTCAGAGGACAGTATAAGGAATTTTGAAAAGAAGAAATAACCAACATCTCTGTGAATAAATCACTCTATATATCTTTTGTAACTGCTCAGTTCTCTTCAAGAGTATTATAGAATGTTTTTTGTTCAAAAAGAAGCAAAAGTACTAAAACTTTATTTAAGAAACTCATCCTATGTCTCAAATAAGCTCAAGAGAAATGCAGTGTAAGGTGGGGAAAATGTGGTATTCTATGGAAGAATAGTGACAGAGAGCACAAATGTGTAAAGAAAGAATTACATCTTTTTCAGGCCATAGGGTCATTGGTTTTCCATTAAGGAGAGAGAACATGGAAAAAAATACATAGAAAAATGTACTAAACTCTTATCTCACGCCATATGTAAAAAAATCATTCCAGAAGGATTGTAGGGGTAAATATGAAAATAAAAACAATAAAGCTAGAAGATAATGCAAGTGGATAACTTCTAGATGATTTTGAGGTTGAGTTATTTTCTAAACACAGAACAAAAGGCTCTAACCAAAGAAAAATTAATAAATTGGGCTACATTAAAATTAAGAACCTTCTTTTCATTGAATGATATTATTAAGAAAAATGTCAAGACAAAGACAAGGAGATAATATTTGCAACATACATAATAAACAAAGAGCTATTATAGAGAATAAATAAAGGAATCCAAATAAAAAAAGGCCAGAACTCAATAGAAAAGATGAGCAAGATACTGTCAATAAGAGTTTTATGAAAGAGGATATCCAAATGCCCAGCAAACACAGGAAAAGTGCTCAAAAACATTAGCAGTTATATACCAAGGATTGGCAAGCTGAGGAGCAACAAATAGTTACACACTACTGGCAGAAATGGAAAACCATTTTGAATATCTGCTTGGCATTATCTATCTACACAGGTTAAAGATATCACACCTAGTGACCTAGCAACTCAAAATGTACACATGTTAATCTAAAAATATATGAAAGAATATTTATAGCAACATGATTTGTAATTGCTAAAAAGTGGGGTAAAAAAACAAATGCCCATGGACTGTAAAATAAATAAAATGATACATTCACATAGTGAAACACACTACAGTTTTCAAAATGAACAAATTACACCCACATGCAATACAACAATAAATCTTAAAAACATAATTTAGCAAAAGAAGCCGGGCACAAAAGAATACATTATATATGACTTCATTTACACAAAGCTAAAGAAAAATAAAAGTAAGTACAACAAATCTATGGTGATAGAAGTCACAACAGTAGTTAATTCTAGGGAGGAGGGAAAGCTCATGGACCAGGGCAGGGAATGAATGAGTGGTACTCCTGGGGTGCTAGCAGTGTTCTTCGTGAAGAGAGATGATTTCACTAGTGAGTTCATTTTGAGATAATTCATTCAGGTAAAAACATTATTTCTGAACTTTTCTGTGTGTGTTATACTTCAATTAAGGGATTTCTCTTTTTTTAAGTGGTCAGAAGCAGTCCTTTTTGGAGAAATAAGGAACAAGGAAGGCATTAAAATACTCAAGTCCTATCAAATACCAATCATTTATCATAAATCTGATCTTTTTTAAATTAATTAATTTATTTTTTGCTTTAATTGTTGTTCAAGTACAGTTTTCTGCTTTTTACCCCAATCCCAGTGCACAACCCCTGAGCCCTCCCACCTCCCTCCCATTTCTACCCTCCCTCCAGTTTTTGTCCATGTGTCCTTTATACTTGCTCCTATAAACCCTTGCCCATTTCCCCTGAAATTCCTTCCCCTCTGCCCTCTGGTCACTGTCAGCCTGTTCTCTATTTCAGTGTCTTCGGTTGTATTTTGCTTGTTTGTTTGTTTTGTTAATTAGGTTCCTGTTAAAAGTGAGATCATATGTTATCTGTCTTTCACTGCCTGGCTTATTTCACTTAGCATGATGCTCTCCAGTTCCATCCATGCTGTTGCAAAGGGTAGGAGCTTCTTCTTTCTTTCTGCTGCATAGAATTTCATTATGTAAATGTACCATAGTTTTTTGATCCATTCATTTACTGATGGGCACCTAGGTTGCTTCCAACACTTGGCTATTGTAAATTGTGCTGCTATGAACATTGGGGTGCATAGGTTCTTTTGAATTGGTGTTTCAGGGTTCTTAGGATATAATCCTAGCAGTGGGATTGCTGGGTCAAAAGGTAGGTCCATTTTTAGTATTCAGAGAAAATTCCATACTGCTTTCCATAGTGGTTGTACCAGTCTGCAGTCCCACCAGCAGTGCACTAGGGTCCCCTTTTCTCCACAACCTCTCCAACAGTTGTTCGTTGCTTTGTTTATGATGGCCATTCTGACTGGTGTGAAGTGGTATCTCATTGTGGTTTTAAATCACATCTCTCTGATACCTAGTGATACTGAGCATCTTTTCATGTATCTCTGGATCCTCTGTATGTCCTCCTTGGAGAAGTGTCTGTTCAAGTCCTTTGCCCATTTTTTAATTGGGTTGCTTGTCTACTTAAGTGGAGTCATGTAAGTTCTTTATATATTTTGGAGATTACACCCTTATCTGAGGTATCATTGGCAAATATGTTTCCCCATACAGTTGGTTCTTTTTTTATTTTAATACTGTTTTCTTTAGCCATGCAGAAGCTTTTTATTTTGATGAGATCCCATTTGTTTATTCTTTCCTTTACATCCCTTGCTCTAGAGGACATATCAGTGAAAATTTTGCTGCATGAAATATCTGAGATTTCCCTGCCCATGTTCTCCTCTAGGACCTTAATGGTGTCACAGCTTATATTTAAATCTGTTATCCACCTTGAATTTACTTTTGTGTATGGTGTAAATTGGTGATCACGTTTCTTTTTTATTTTTTTATTTTTTTTTTATTTTTTGCATGTAGCTGTCCAGTTCTCCCAACACCATTTGTTGAAGAGGCTATTTTTACTCCATTTTATGTTGCTGCCCCCTTTGTCGAATATTAGTTGACCGTAGAGACTTGAGTTTATTTCTGGGCTCTCTGTTCTGTTCCATTGGTCTATGCATTTGTTTTTATGCCAATACTAGGCTGTTTTGATTACAGTGACCTTGTAATACAGTTTAGCATCAGGTATTGTGATCCCTCCTACTTTGCTCTTCTTTCTCAAAATTGCAGCAGCTATTCAGGGTCATTTATGGTCCCACATAAATTTTTAAAGTTTTTGTTCTATGCCTGTGAAATAGGCCATTGTTATTTTAATAGGTATTGCATTGAATTTGTAAATTGCTTTGAGTAGTATGGAAATTTGATGATGTTAACTCTTCTAATCCATGAACATGATATATGTTTCCATTTGTGTCTTCCTTGATTTCTTTCTTCAACGTTGTGCAGTTTTCTGAATACAGGTCTTTTACCACCTTGGTTAGGTTTATTGCCAGGTATTTTATTTTTCTGTTTGCTGTATCAAATGGATGTTTTTTTATCTCTGCGTCTGCTTTCTAGATATTGCCTTTGATTTCTGGATATTGACTTTGAATCCCTCTGTTTGGCTAAATTCATTTATTAGGTTGAGCAGCTTTTTGGCCAGGTCTATAGGACTTTCTATGTACACTATCATGTCATCTGCAAACAATGATAGATTTGTTTCCTCTTTTCCAATTTAGATGCCTTTTATTTCCTTTTCTTGTCTAATCACTGTGGCTAAAACGTTCAATACTATATTGAATAGAAGTGGTGAAAGTGGACAGCCTTGTCTTGCACCTGATCTTAGTGAAAACATTTTAGTTTTTGCCCATTGAGTATGATGTTGGCTGTAGGTCTCTCATATATGGCCTTTATTATTTTGAGGAATGCTCCCTCTATTCCCACTTTGCTGAGTGTTTTTTATCATAAATGGATGCTATAACTTATCAAATGCTTTTTCTGTATCTTTTGATATGATCATGTGATTTTTTGTCTTTGCTTTTGTTTATGTGATGTATTACATTTATTGATTTGCAAATATTGTACCATCCTTCCATGCCTGGGATGAATCCCACTTGATCATGATGTATGATCTTTTTAATGTATTGTTGGATGCAGAGTGCCAATATTTTTTTGAGGATTTTATTGTCTATATTCCTCAGCTATATTGGCCTGAAGTTTTCTTTCTTTGTTGTGTCTTTATCTGGTTTTGGGATTAAGATGATGCTGGCTTCATAAAAAGTTTGGGAGTCTTCTATCATTTTGAATTCTTTTGAAAAGTTTGTGAAGGATAAGGGTTAGCTCTTCCTTAAATGCTTTGTAAAATTCTCCTGTGAAACCATCTGGTCCAGGGCTTTTGTGTGTTGGGAGTGTTTTGATTACTGCTTCAACTTTATCTGCTGTTATGGGTCTGTTGAGGCTTTCTGCTGCTTCTTCATTGACTTGGAGGATTATATTTTTCTAGAAACTTGTCCATTTCACCTAGGTTTTCAAATTCCTTGGTGTACAGTTCTTCATAGTAATTTCTTACAATCCTTTGTATTTCTGTGGTATCAGTTGTTATCTCTCCTCTTTCATTTTTGATTGTGTTTATTTGGGTCCTCTCTGTTTTCTTCTTGATGAGCCTGCTTAAAGGCTTGTCAATTTTGTTTATCTTTTCATAGCACCAGCTGCTCGATTCATTGATCCTTAGAATTGTGCTTTTAATCTCCATGTCATTTAATTCTGCTCTGATCTTGGTTATTCCCTTCCTTCTACTTGCTCTTGGCTGTCTTTGTTGCTGTTCCTTGAGTTCTAGTAGGTGTAGGGTTAGGTTGTTTTTTAGAAATGTTTCTATCTTTTTTTGGTAGGCTTGTATCACTATGAACTTCCCTCTCAGGGCTGCCTTCACTCTGTCCCATAAATTTTGGGTTTGTTGTGAGTTCATTTTCATTTGCTTCCAGAAACTTTTTGATTTCTTCCCTAATTTCATTCTTGACCCATTCATTGTTTAATAGCATGCTATTCAATCTCTATGATTTTGAGTTTTTTTGGTTTTTCCTCTTGGGGTTGGTTTCTAGTTTCAGTCCCTCATGGTTGGAGAAAATGCTTGATATGATTTCAATTTTCTTGAATTTGTTGAGGCTTGTTTTGTGTCCTATTATGTGGTCTATCTTTGAAAATGTTCCATGTGCATTTGAAAAGAATGTGTATTTAGCTTCTTTGGGATGAAAGGCTCTCTCTCTCTATATATATATCAGTTAAGTCCATTTCATCTGAGACATTGTTCAATGCCACAATATCTTTGTTGATATTTTGTTTGGAAGATCTGTCCATTTTTGACGGTGGGGTGTTAAAATCTCCCAATTGTGTTGCTGTCAATATCTTTCTCAAAGTCCTCTAAGATTTTCTTTATGTATTTAGTTGCTGCTGTGTTGGGTGCATATATAATTACATTTGTCTTCTTGGTAGATTCTTCCCTTGAGTATTATGAACTGACCTTCTGGGTCTCTCTTTATGACCCTTTTTTTAATGTCTATTTTGTCGGGTATGAATATTGCTACTCCAGCTTTTTTTTTCCTGTCTGTTTGCTTGGAAAATTTGTTTCCAGCCCTTTACTTTGAGTCTGTGCAGGTCTTTTGTCCTGAGGTGGGTGTCTTATAGGCAGCATGTGTGGGCCATGCTTTCTTATCCATTCAGCTATTCTATATCTTTTGATTGGAGTATTTAATCTTCTTACATTTAAGGTTATTATTGATAAGTCCTTATTCATTGCTATTTTTCATACCTATGTTCCTCTTTCTCTCACACTTTACCTTCCTTTCCTCAACGCAGTCCCCTTTAGTATCTCTTGCAGAGCTAGTTTTGTGGAGGTCTATTCTTTTAGACTTCTTTTGTCTAGGAAGCTCCTTATTTGGCCTTCTATCTTGATTGAGAGCCCTGCTGGGTAAATTAGCCTTGATTTCAGGCCTCTGGTTCTAATTACTTGGAATATTTTTTTTTCCATTCTCTTCTGGCTTGGAGCTTTTCCATTGAGAAGTCAGCTGTTAACCTTATCAGGGTTCCCTTGCATGTTACTTTCTGTTTCTCCCTTGTTGCCTTTAAGATTCTCTTTGTCTTGGAATTTTGCCCTTTTAATTATGATGTGTCTTGAAGCGGGCCTCTTTGGGTTCCTCTTGATTGGAACTCTTGTGTTCCCTAGATTTGTATGACATTTTCTCTCATCAACTTAGGAAAGTTTTCCATCATTTCTTTTCCAAATAGGTTTTCTATCCCTTGCTCTTCTTTTTTTTTCCTTCTGGTATCCCTATTATATGGATATGATTACCTTTCATATTGTCCTGCATTTCCCTTAATCCCTCTTCATTCTTTCTGAGCCTCTTTTCCTTTTCTTGCTCCTTCTGGGTATTTTTTTCTACTTTGTCCTCCAACATGCTGATCCTATCTTCTGCTTCATTGATCCTGCTTTTGATTCCTTCTATTGTGTTCTTCAGTTCAGAAACTGTATTCTTCATTTCCTCTTGGCCCCTGTTGATAGTTTCTATTTCTTTTTTCATGTTGATATAGTTTGCAGTGAGATCATGGTACCTTCCCTGTAGTTTCTGGTAGCTCATTGAGAGCTCATGGAGCTTCCTGACAACCATTGCTTTGAACTCAATACCTGATAGTTGAGTTGCCTCTATTTCATTTGGCATTCTTCCTGAGGCTTCCTCCTTTCCTTTCATTTAGGGATTGCTTCTTTGTCTTTCCATTGTTTGTGAGACTCTTCTTGTTAGCCTCAGCTTCTTAAATTGATCTGTTCTGACTCCCTGGGTTCATGGTGTGAACTTCTGTGGTAGAATACCTGTGAGATTCAGAGGTGCAGTCTCCTTCGGGTATCCTGGTGATCACAGTTTCCACTGTCTCAGCTGTTGGAATGCCCCCTCTTTGGAACCAACTCTGTTTTTTTGCTGTTCCAGGTTTTTTGTTCATTTGTTTTTCTCTCAATCATGGGTGTTTAAAAAGAGAAAAGAGTAAGAAAGAATGAAAAAGGAAGAAAAAAAGAGGAAGGAAGAAGAGATAAAATTGGAAAGAAAGAAAGAAAGAAAGAAAGAAAGAAAGAAAGAAAGAAAGAAAGAAAGAAAGAATAAAACAAGAAAGAATTAAAGAGAAGCAAAAAGAGTTGAGGAGTAAAAAAGATAAAAATAATAAAAAATATTTTTAAAAGAAAAGTGAACAAACAAACAAACAAACAAAACCCTCTTGCTGTTTTCACACTTGCCACGCCGGATTTTCTGGTCTTGCTGGCTGCAAAGGCCGAGGGGTGACAGCATCGTTTTTCTCCCTTTTCAGCACTCAGTTATCTTTGGGCTAGTCCTCCCAGGGCTAGCCCCGCTCCTCTCTCCACAGGGCCTGGGGCATTTTTTCTGAGCCTCCCACAGACCATGCACTTTCCTGAGTTCATGGGTGTGAGCTTGGGTCTCCTACACCATGCACTCACCCCAATTTCACTGGAATGAGCTCCGATTCTCCCAAGGATTGCTCACACTCCCTCAGTTCCCAGCATGGGCCACAGATCTCTGGTCACGCAGCCATCTCGTGCGGACCTGGCTCCATCCCTAGAGCCCCTAGCAGGCCTGGCAAGCGCCAGACCCAGGGCCTCAGTGGCCCTGGTATCTGCGCTGATCCCTGGGCTCTTATTGTTCTGAAATACTCTCCTTACCTTCCAATTTTTCAATGTCCGCTACAACCTTCATCTCCTACTTTCAAATATGCTGTTTTTCCACTGGTTGATTGTTCCATTTCTCCGCAGATCAGCCAGGTTCCTCTCCTGTGTGCAGGGGGAAATGGAATCTGCTCCCTCCTACAGCGCTGCCATCTTCCTTCATTCACATCAGAACTCTTAAGTGACCCTCAGGGCAATAAGGGAGGTGCTTTCTCTATTCCCTGGAGCAATGTTGCTCTGCTGACTAGCATAGCCCCTGTAATTTGTGAATTTGGCCAATTCCTTTCTTGAGACCAAAAGCCTCCCCTATCCTTCCACCCAATTTAGCCAACCCTCAGGTGTTTTATGACTCCACGTTCTTGGGCAGCTGGTGCAGCCCCCATCTACAGACCATGCAGTCTCTTCACCGAACAAGAAGGTTAATAAGATGCTGGGTAGACAACCTAAAATCAGACACTTTCTTCAAATATTAAGACACGGAGCAAAATATAGCTAAATGTAATAAAACAACTAAGTAAAGGTGTTTAACCAACATTTTATCTAAAATTATGAGTAAAAGTAGAAGAAAAAGTAGTGAAGGAAAGTATTGTCAGAAGAAGAAACAGAATTTGGGGTGGCAAGAAAATGTATGGTGGGTTGGTGGAACTCAAAGCAGTTGAGACAGAAGCACAAGGAGCTGGTGGTGATGGGAAGTGGGGGGAGGGGAGAGATAAGCAGGTGGTGCTTTAGCTATGTGAAATTTCCCAGAGGAAAGGACTGAGCAAAGGAAGTACAGTGATGGAAAAGGTTATCTGTAAAAGGGCAGAGAGAACTAGGGAAATAGTCAGAATATGATTCTGTTAACACATTTTCATTTTTTATTTTATTTTTGAATCTAAGAAAGTTGTTTTTATTTTTTGTTTAATTTTTAAAGCTTATTTCATTGATTATATTATTACAGTTGTCCCATTTTTTTTCCACTTTATTCCCCTCCAACCTGCACCCCCCTGACCCACCAGCATTCCCTGCTTCTCTTACTTCATGCCCATGGGTTGTACATACAAGTTCTTTGGCTTCTCCATCTCCTATGCTATTTTTAACCTCCCCTTGTTTATTTTATACCTACCAGTTATGCTTCTTATTCTCTGTACCTTTTCCCTCATTCTCCCCCTTCTCTCTCCCCACTGATAACCCTCCATGTGATCTCCATTTCTGTGATTCTGTTTCTGTTTTAGGTGTTAGCTTAATTTTTGTTTTTGTTATTTTTTAAGTTCAGTTGTTGATAGTTGTGAGTTTGTTGCTCTTTTACTATTCATAGTTTTCATCATCTTCCATTTTTTAAATAAACCCCTTTAACATTTCATATAACATGGGCTCAGTAATGATGAACTCCTTCAACTTGACCTTATCTGGAAGTACTTTATATGTCCTTCCATTCTAAATGATAGCTTTGCTGGATAGAGTAATCTTGGGTGTAGGTCCTTGACTTTCAAGACTTTGAATACTTCTTTCCAGCCCCTTCTTGCCTGTAAGGTTTCTTTTGAGAAATCAGCTGATAGTCTTCTGGGAACTCCTTTGTAGGTAACTGTTTCCTTTTCTTTTGGTGCTTTTAAGATTCTCTCCTTATCTTTAATCTTGGGTAACTTAATTGCGATATGTCTTCATGTGTGCTTCCTTGGGTCCTACTTCTTTGGGACTTTCTGAGCTTCCTGGCCTTCCTGGAAGTCTATTTTCTTTGGCAGATTGGAGGAGTTTTCCTTCATTATTTGTTCAAATAAGTTTTTAATTTCTTGTTCTTCCTCTTCTTCTTCTGGCACTCCTATGATTTGGATGTTAGAGTGTTTAAAGTTTTCCTGGAGGTTTGTAAGCCTCTCTTCATTTTTTTTGAATTCTTGCTTTTTCATTCTGTTCTGGTTGAATATGTATTTCTTCCTTCTGGTTCAAATTGTTGATTTGAGTCCCAGTTTCCTTCCCTTCACTGTTGGTTCCCTGTACACTTTCATTTATTTCACTTAGCATAGTCACTTTTTCCCATGTTTTGTGACCATACTCAATTATTTCTGTGAGCATCCTGTGACCATTGTTTTGAATTCTGCATCTGATAGGTTGGCTAACTCTTCTTTGCTCAGTTCTACTTTTGGACCTTTAATCTGTTCTTCCAATTGAGTCATATTTCTTTGTCTCCTTGTAGCTGTTACATTTAAGGGGTGGATCCTTAGGTATTTGCCAGGGCACTGCAACCCACTTTGCTGCATTGTGGAGGTCTATGTGGGGGAGGGGTTGGAAAGGGAACAATGCCACTTACTTGGCTCTCAACCTGCTTTCGGTCACTTCCCCCACCACCCACAAGCAAATTGAGCCCTTCTGGTACTGATTCCAGGGTGGGTGGGCTTGTGTACATTCTAGGACCCTGTGGGTCTCTCCAAGAACTTTCCTGTGAGGCTGGGAGTTTCTCCCCCTGCTGCAACCCGCACAGATGTTTGCAGCCAGAGGTTTTGAGGCTTTCTTTTCCCACACTGGAACCCTGGGTTGTGCTGTCTGTCTCACTCCCCAGTTGTTCCTCTTGGTTTATCTGTATGCAGATGTTGGACCACCAAGTCTGCCAGCTGCTGCCTTGCTATGCATCCTGTCTGTGCTGGTTGCCTGTCTCTGCTCCTCCTACCAGTCTGGATGAATTCTTCTTTAACTCCTTGGTTGTCAGACTTCCATATAGTTTGATTTTCTGGCAGTTCTCAATTTTTTTTTGTTTTTAAATTCTTGTTGTCCTTTTGGTTGTGTGAAGAGGCAAAGTGTATCTACCTAAGCTTCCATTTTGGCCAGAAGTCTTTCAGCTTGTTTTTAACTACAGGAGGAATTTGGGTCATTCTAAATGTTGAAGCTGGGGAGAGGTTATAGAAAGGAAAATGCCAAAGATTTCAAGAGAATAATATTAAGGATCTGAGTTCTAGTTTCTTGATTTTCCAAAAATTGAAGTCAGTTTAGCTGCAGAGAAGAGTTTGGTTACCTTAAGCTATTACTTTTTATCTATTTTTAGTTTTTTAGAAGAATTTAAGTTGAGTCAAAAGAAGTCAAATGCATTAAAATGCATAAATATGCAATTCCTTCTTGCTTTTTGAAGTGTCCAATTAAGAATAATTTAACCTAAAATGAAGCCAATTAAAAGCAAAAATGTTTAAATTAAGAGGAAATATTTTGAAAGTATATTGTCTTATGAAAGTAAACACTACATTTAAAATATGCATCCTTGCACTTGACATATTTATTCATTTTCTTCAGAATGTAAATGTTTTAACAAATGTTGCAAATGTAGAGAAATGAATTGACTTTACATCAAAGAGCAAAGAACATAAAAATGGCAACAGGAGACCAGTTGTATTTAAGATGTCTGATATTGCTTCATGTCTGTATTAATAATGAAATATTTTTATGCAGTATTTCTCCTCATGGAAAACCCTGCTGTCCTTATTCATATAAAAATAAAAATGAAGGGGGATCTGCCTCCCCCTTCTGGGATGTGCCTCCCAGAAGCTTTATCTAGAACTGATTTGATGGGAAAATTTATACTTTCTAACCATCCTTTTATTCAGATATTCTCTTCACTATTTTTACCCCTGGAGTCCTGGATATTTCTGTGGTTTCTATAGAGTAAATCAGACATACATGTTTGCACCAGAGCATTTAAACATACATTATTGATTCTATCTTTTGAAGGTAAAAATGCTTTCATAAGAAACTTGGAAAACAGGTCTGAACTGATAGAATTTAAAGACCAACAGAAGTCCCCAGATAATATTTCCACAGCAATAATTTGAATGTTGAATATTTCTTTGCTCATAACAGGTAATTAATGGCCTCATTGATTCAACAAAAAATTTTGGAACCTACTATGTGCTAAGTAGCTAAGAAACAAAAAGAGTTAGGCCAAACCATGTCTCATTCCCAACCCTTTCTCCCCTTACTGCTGTCACCAGAGAGTTCACAGTCTACTCAGTGCCAAGCAACTATAGACTTTTAAGAATAATGTGATATGTGCCCTATTAAAGGTGGGAAAATGTGCTTTGAAAGCATAGAAAGGAGAAACTAAGTTTGTCTGTTGGGAATTAATGCAAAGAAGAGAGATTTTATCACCTGGTAAAGCAGCAGGAAAAAAGGCATTGGCTCTTTATCTTCCAGAATGAGAATTCTTTGTAGGATGGATTGAGGATTTGGCAAGGTGGGAGTAAGGAAATATATCATTTTTAGAGGCAATAACATGTGTAAAGGCAAGGAACTGTTTAGGACCTTGTGCTTTTGGAGTGCTCCTTGTGATTTCCGGGCTCCTTGTGGTATGAAAGAAGCCCAGAGTGTGTTAAGGGAGTGTGGCAAGTTCCGCTGGAAAAGTAGGTGGATATGAGTAAACATTTTCATGGCATCATGAGGACTTTGAACTGTATGTACTCTGTAGATAGTGAAGAAGGTTGAATGACCAGTGATTAATATCAAACATAAATATTTAACATCAGGAAAATTGCAGCAAGGGAAAACCGGGCTTCTATGACAAAAGGTGACCACTGTTTTTCTCTGCCTTCAAAAAAAGGTGATCATCAACTAAGGAATTGTGGGTGACTGTTTCTTTCATGTAAAGGAGTCTGGGAGATGCCCCCTTGTAACTTATGGCATTTCATAGTTTCTACCACCAGGACATAATTGTGTATGCTTACTCTCACAGTTTGTAATTAACTTGTATCCCTCTCGTTGCATCCTCTTGGAGATGAATACCTACTTTCAGCAGCTTTTAATTCACTCAGGGGCAATTTTAAAGTTATCTCTTGGATTTTCTGCTATAGACAACACAATTTCATCTCATTTACTTCGTTCCCCATGACTTTTATGTAAAAACCCTTTAAGCCATTTTAATTGTTATTTTCTGATCTTTTCCAGTTTCCTGACATCTTTCTTATATGTGGTAAAACAAAAAGGAAGCAGAGTGTTTTAAAAAGATTCTAAGTGATATTAAACCTGATATAAAGGATATGCTTAATATCATGTTTAGATTTTTAAAGGAAGGTCTGTGTTGGTGGGAGATACAATTTGTTTTTATGTTTTGGTCATCCTTTTTCCTTTTTGTATATGTAGATAAAAATATTTTAAAGCCGTCCTGTTCTTTCTAGTAGTTGGATGATTTCTCTAGTAGTCTTTAACTCTATTCTTCATTCCGTAGCTTTTTTGAGATATAATTGACAAAATTATAAAGTGTTAGAAGTATACAACCTAATGATTTGATGTATGCATACATTGTAAAACAATCCCCTCTTTCATTGTTTAAACTCTATTATTATCTCAGTCAACAAGGTGTAATAGAAAGAAGATTAGTTGGGGAGAATGTGAGTTCAAACCATGTTTTTGTAAGATGTATTGGAAAAGAACAAGTTGGGCTAAAATGTTGTCCTAGAATAATTATGGAACATTCTCAAAAATATCCTAAATTATGTGGCAACCTTGGGTTCTATCAGTTATTATTGTATGACTTTCTGACTCTCAGCTTCCTAATTTATAAAAGGGCACTGCAATATCCCCTTTGTTTGGAAATTTCAACATTAAAAATAAAGTTTTTAGCATGAAGCCTGATACATAGTAAATACTTTAGTTAAATAAGTCCTTTCCTCTTCTCTCCCTTTTAAAAAAAAACCTATCAAAACTCTTATGAGGGACTCTGTACACTTAAATTATCTAAATATCTGAGATAGAAACATGTTTGTGAAGTTAATTCTTATAGATCAGTAAGAATAATGAGCATTTTTGCTATATTCTCAATCCAAGTCATTACTGAAGACATACATAGACATAAAGATGTAAAGAATAGTACAGACTTGTATGTACAATGGTTTGAACCAATAAGAATGACACCATACTCAGTCAAGCCTCCAGTTTTCAGGTTGAAGCCCATTAAAATAGGATTTCACAATGTATACTCTGAGGAACACTATTTTCTATGGGTAGTTGATTAATATTATGGATGGGGATGAAGTGTTGTGGTCAAATAAATTGTGGAAATGGGAAATTCTGTGCTAAATAAAGTTGAGGAGGGTTACTTGGCAGGATTTCCCAAAGCCTTTAGCAAACTCATGGAGCTCCTCGAGAACTAATAGAAAACATTTGGAAAATACCAAGTTATTGAGAGCTCAGTGTTGCATGTTTTCCTTTCTTGGCAGAGTGTTCATTCATTCATTCATTCAACCAACATGTATTTGGCCCACATTCTTTACTGACTGAGGGCTTTATATCAAACTATATTATATAATACATATTTTAGTTTCATATTTGGTAAGTTACTGAAGTAATAATATAAAAATATCAATTTGTTATCAAATATATATTAAATTCTGTAAATATTTCTATCATTCTTATTTGGTGCCAAGAATTCAGTATTCTAGCAGTAGTTTCCAGACTTTTTGAATTGTGCCCTTAGCTCTTTGCACATCAAATATACTTATTTATTTATAAATTATATGCATTTATTAATGGGTTAAAAATCACTTATTATAAATCATGCACATAATTCATATGTTTTAAAGGATGAGATGAAAAATAAATAGAAATAGAGGTTCTAATATTTTCTTCTTGGACTTCAGTGTATCACCTTGCCACCTCCAGGCTGTATGCCCTTCTCTTTGGAGACTGCTGTCCTACTGGTAAAGAAGCAAAGAAGGAAGCATATCTAGTCATGCTTCAGACTAGGAGGAAGTAGTCTTCTTCATCAATTATACTTGCCATGATTTATTAAAGAGTAAATTTAGGTTTTACATTACTGTAAGCTGTTAAGGGAAAAAGATAAAGAAACAAACTTTTTTAAAATAAGTTTACTCTGATTGAAGGGAATGTACAATAACAGAGCAATATTAGTTTAGAAGGTGGAATTTTTGGATCAATTCTGTTAAGATTATCAAATACTTGTAGATTATCTATCATATATAGATAATCATCAGGTAGTGTGAGGTAGTCATCAGGAGTAAACCATGGCTCTCCTCCTTGAGAAGCTTTTATACACCAAGAGATGTCCATTTTAGCAGTGCCTTCAGGACAAAAGGGAAGATTACCCTGGAAAATGACCTCTTAATATTATGCATATTATATTTGAGTAGGACCTCTTTTTATCAAAGAATGGCTAAGAGGGATCCTATAACTCTATTATTGTTCATGATTCTTATTGTTCCTAATTTTTTATTTTTATATTTTAATTACAGTTGACATTAAATATGATTTTATAATAATTTCAGGTGTGAAGAGTAGTGATTATACATTTATGTAGTTTACAAAGTTATGTCTCCAATAAGTCTAGTACCCATCTGGCACCATATACATGAATCTTACTTGAAGCTTGTTCTCATGAATTCTCATTGTCTCTGGTTACTCCTTTCTTCTTTACACTTATTTTAGTGTGCAAGATCTCTGCTATCCTTTAGGGTGCTGTTGCTAGTGACTGCTAAGCTATTTCTCTTCACCACCTGTTCTTTGCTGTCGGTGGATTAGCCGTTCAAACTTGTGTCCTTGTCAACTGCTGCCAAATTGTTCCTTCACCAGTGGTTCCCCATTTTACCCTTTGTAATGATTATCCCAGTATGTTATTTAGATATATTTTATTTCATCAAAACTCTAAATTCCAGTAAATGTCCACATATAGTCTTCATTAGAATTACTTAAATGAATATGATTTTAGATTTTTTCAAAATATATTTAATATCTTTGTTTCATCATGCACTCACATTTGTAAACATATAAAAGTTTTCCTATTTGAGAGATGGATGTAACCCATAGAAGTGTTTCTCAGGTTTCTAGTTTTATTTTTCTGAAACATTTCACTTCAAATAGAGTTTTAATTGTATTTGCTCTAAGTGAATGCAAACCAAGTTAGTATTGAACCAGCAGATGGAAAAATCCTTATCATTGAGCAACTTGAATTCTTTTCTCCCCTTTTTGCCATCTGGTATCTGTACTCATATTCAAACATTAACCATTCAGGAAAAAGTTGTTTTCTGTATGTAATAGTCACACATTTCCTCTGAAGACTACTGCTTAACTTTTCAGAAAAAAAGAAAAAGATAAAATACTACAAATAAAAATGGAGCCCTGAACCAATATTTGACAGTCACATAAAAGCTTAAGAAAATGCAGAGTACAAAGTAAGTCTAAGGAGATGCCATTTTCAATTTATTTTCATAATCTAATTCTGCATAGCTTGTAAAGGTTAATCTAAATCCAACAGAACAAAGCCTGTCTACTGTTTACATGTTATAGGCACTGTGACATTATTTTAAATGCAGAAAAGTGAATATGGCCCTTGTTCACAACCTACTGATATTTTTCTGAATTGTAGCAGATATAAATTTTATGCAACCCTCAAAAGGTACCTGTAGTAGTAAACTGCTTCTAAGACAACATCTAGAAAAGAATGTATAAGATTCATTTGAAAATAAGCACATAATACATTAACTTCCAGTTATTCAAATAACCTGTGGTTCAACTTTTTCTAGAAATCTAGCAATATTTTCATTACCTTCATGGTGAGGATAAAAGCCAAAAGTACTCACATAGTTTAAGTATTGTTTAAAATATAGCCTGATGAAATATGTATGTAACATTCAAAACTTCAGCTGCTAAGAATCAAGCATTATATTATCTGATAGTGATGGCTTTTAGATTTTCTGATTTTTTTTACTAGGTATGAAACAGTTTCTTCCTTCCTTCCTTCCCTCCTTCCCTCTTTCTTCCTTCCCTCTTTCTTTCTTTCTTTCTTTCTTTCTTCTCATTTATTTGTTACTCTTAGAAAATCTCATTTTTGTCTGGACTCAGAGGTAGATCATCTCTGAAAGAACAGCCTATGTCTCTTCGCAATCTGTTTCTCATGTTTTTCTTGACCCTCCTTCATCCTCTTAGCTAAAAACTTAGCATATTCTGCAGTATCTTCCTTATTTGTCTTAGTTTCTGTATATTGTTTCATCAGAGCAATAAGCCAGCATTTGTGTTGCAGGACCTGTGGAGTAACAAGACACTGAATCTTGGATGCTCTGGCCCTAGATTTTTACCTTCTTTGTTTAGGGGTTTTCTCAAAACTCATTGGTGGACATCATCTTCTTCTGTGAGATTGCAGAGTTTACAGAGTCTGCTAGCACTTTTGGGCCCAAGGTCACAAGGCAAAGTAGTATCAGTGAGACCAGGAATATCTTTCTCCTTTTTTTTTTTTTTGGCAATGACCAACTTGGGAGCACTGAGATTGGCACCCACAGTGCAATGCTGAACAGATTTGCAGTCCTCCTTGGTCTATAACAGGAATGCCCCTTGCTCAGCAGCAGATGGACAGAGCCATGGGTTAAGACACCCTACTGCATGCAGAAACCTTCTTTGTTGTTCCCACCACTGATTCAAACCACATAACTCTTTGTTTCTTCACCTAGAACATCAGCAGCAACTTCTGTGGCCAAACATTTACCATACAATAGAAGTTTGTATATATCACTCACTTCAATGTGAATCTGGCAGCCACTGGCTGCGAAAGAGATGTTCAGCTTCATCTTAAAGCTGCTGAACACCTCTGAGGAGTCACAAAAAAGAACTCTCTATTCTTTCATGAGTTTTTATCATGTAAAAATAATAAATAATTAATATAGTAGTTTTATTGCACTTTGAGACAAATTCTTGCTCTAAGTTTAGACCTCTTAGTATGTGGGATACTTACTGTCACTTTTCACATTGGCTTACCTTTGGGTAGACTTTTTTTTTAAATCCTAACTTGAGGATATTTTTTCAATTGATTTTAAAGAAAGAATATGGGGAGGGGGGAGAGACAGAGAGAGAGAGAAAGAGAGGGAAAGAGAGAGAAGGGAGAGAGACGAGAGAGAGAGAAACAATAATATGATAAAGAAACATCTATCTGTTTCTTCCCATATATGCTGTGACCACAATGTAACCTGCAACCTAGGTATATTCCCTGACTGAGAATGGAACACACACCCTTTTGTTTAATAGGATGATGCTCCAACCAACTGAGTCATCCAGCCAGTGCTGGGTAGGCTTTGAAGACTATTTGTTCCACTGGTGGTTGGATTTTCCATTTGGATACTGACCAGCAATGCCTTGGTTGGTGGCTTTGTGGACCAATTTCAGAAATTTATTGTGTATGAATAGCTAGGACAACCCTACAAATAATTCCTTAGATTTAGAAATCATTTTTCACTGAAAAATCAGTTTCTGATTGACAAGTTTAAGAAGATTATAAATATCACTAAAATTAGCTCTTTTTTGTATAAAATTGGACATTTATCTTTCCGCTTAATCTAATTCTGGTTTACTTAGCTTTAAGACAGACAATTTCTCTCCTAATTGGTCTTTCAAATGTTGAGAGATTTTGGGTGCAGAGATGTACTTAGCTCATGTAATGGACAGAGGGCTGAAATTACTACAGTAGCTACAAAGGAGGCCTCTGAAGGAAGCTGAGCTTTATTCCCTCAGAACACTTTTGTGCTTTGTCATGCTTGTTATCTTAATCATCTCTCAGTTTCTTTGTTTGGTGCTGCCCACAATGTTTTCTCTGCTCATATTTGTCCTTCATGGACTCTGCCTACTTAGTTCCTACTACTTTCTGGACTCATTTTCTTTAATAAGGATTTTCAACTTCTGTCTCACTGAATACCAACTCTCTACACATCTTGCATTCACAAACAGAGAGTGTATTGTGGGACCAACCTGTCACTATGAAGGAGAGAGTGCCTCCATTGCTTGACTCCTCACGCCAGGCCCACCTCAATGGTGTTGGTCTTCATGCATCTTTGAGTCAAATACCTGGTATTGAAACAACAACAAAAACCAAACAGCACCAAGAATATTATTTACTTGTCACTTGACTTGATGTAAGGAACTCAGGTTACAGGAAATCTTCTCAGGAAACAAAGACTCAGAGAAGTTAAATACTGACAGAGCTAGGACTAAAGGTCAGCTCTGACTAACTTTAAAACCCTTGCCTTTAACCACTAAAATATAGCAGAAGCCATGCCAGAGAGTCATGTTATTCAAAGTCTTTGCAAATGCATGCCCTCAGAAGATGGCTGTAGGAATAGTAAATGTCACGAGGCTTTTCAGAAGCAGCATTTTCACCAACAGGTGCTGTCTAGCACACATAATTTCTTGGCAGCACAACAGAGACCATTGTATCTATCTTATTAAACATATTTTCTTGATGGATTGAGGATGTGCAGCAAAACTCTGCACTTCAAATTTCAAAGCATTTGTGTAATGATAGAAATAGTACTGGGCATGGACCTGTAGGACATGATGCTCATACCTTCATCCTGAGACTTACTGACCTTTACCTTTAGGACAAGTCAATCAATCTTTTAATTTATTCATCTTTAAAATGGGTTGATCTCAAATTTAAAAGAACAATTGCACATACATAACTTTTTAAAAGATTACATTTATCAATAAAGAAATGTCTGGAGGAAGAAGATGGCAGTGAGGTAGGAGGGAGCAGATTCTACTTCCCCCTGCACATGGGAGAAAAACATAGCCAATTTATGTAGGAACAGAGCAAACAACCAAAAGTACCCCAGCATATATGAAAATAGGAGATCAAAAATTGTTGTGGACATTGAAAAAACAGACTTGAGACAAAAAAAAAAAAACCTGGAACTGTGAAAAGACCAGAGTTGGACCCAAAGAGGGGGCATCCCAACAGCTGAGACAAGTGAGTGGAAGCCGTGAACACCAGGATACCTGCTGAAAGAGGGAACCCAACAACAAAGGAACCACCAACAGATAACAACAGAAAGGTGAAGGAGGGAGTAGAAGCCACCCTAACCTCAATCCAGGACCTATCAGGAAATACAACTAAATAGTGGAGAAATTACCCAGAACAAACAACTAAACAAAAGCAAGAGAGAATCCTCAAAACTTTATACACACAAAGAACCAGCATCAAAACAACCTGCCCACACCAGCACAACAAAATACAGGAGGTGGTGGACAGAGTGATCCTCAGTTAACCAACTGGTGGAAAGGACCCACCAAAGAAAGACCCAACAACAATCAAAACCCAAAGACAAAAACTGAACCAAATTAAACAACAGCCACTGAGCTTGGGAGATCAAGGAGAGTGCACCACTGAATCTCACAAGTATTCTACCACAGAATATCACAAGTATTCACACCATAAACCCAGGGAAACAGAAAAGATTAATTTAAGAAACTGAGTCTAACAAGAAGAGTCTCACAAACAATGGGAAGACAAAGAAACAATCCCCAAATGAAAGGAAAGGAGGAAGCCCCAGAAAGAATGCTAAATGAAACAGATACAACTCAACTATCAGATATTGAGTTCAAAGCAATGGTTGTCAGGAAGGTCCAGGAGCTCTCAATGAGCTATAACAAACTACAGGGAAGCTACGATGAACTCACTGCAAACTATATCAACATGAAAAAGGAAATAGAAACTATCAACAAGGGCCAAGAGGAAATGAAGAATACAATTTCCAAACTGAAGAACACAGTGGAAGGAATCAAAAGCAGAATCAATGAAGCAGAAGATCGGATCAGCAAGTTGGAGGACAAAGTAGAAAAAAAAAAACCCAGAAGGAGCAAGAAAAGGAAAAGAGGCTCAGAAATAATGGAGAGGGATTAAGAGAAATGCAGAACAATATGAAAGGTAATCATATCCATATAATAGGGATACCAGAAGGAGAAGAAGAAGAGCAAGGGATAGAAAACCTATGTGAAAAAGTAATGATAGAAAACTTCCCTAATTTGATGAGAGAAAAAGTCACAAAAATCCAGGAAACACAGAGAATCCCAAACTAGAGGAACCCAAAGAGACCCACTTCAAGACACATCATAATTAAAATGGCAAAATTCCAAGATGAAGAGTGAATCCTAAAGGCAGCAAGGGAGAAAAAAAGAAGTAACATACAAGGGAGCCCCCAATAAGGTTAGCAGCTGACTTGTCAATGGAAATGCTCCAAGACAGAAGAGAATGGCAAGAAATATTCCAAGTAATGAGAACCAAAGGCCTGCAACCAAGGCTACTTTACCCAGCAAGGCTTTCAATCAAGATAGAAGGCCAAATAAGGAGCTTCCCAGACAAAAGAAGTCTAAAAGAATACACCTCTACCAAACCAGTTCT